>QFEU01008236.1:14216-33224 GCA_003316345.1 Tricholoma terreum | reverse complement strand
ATGGTCTATAAGCTTCTCGTAGATGAGCACAAAGTTATTCTGAAGGTCCGCCGTCTCATGCTCGATCAGTCAGTCGTCTACGTATCTAACCCTCCTATAGTTCTACCTCGACAGATTGCGAGACTCAGAGGTTGCAGCTACGATTCAACGGGGCTTCATTCGACAGGATGTTATACTTGAGGCAACGCCGGCAGCCAAAGGGCAATCAGCGCCTTTAGACACCGCCGTCAGCGGTACAGAGTATACTCCATCCGCATATCCCATGGTACAGCCTATGAAAGCGTGGGTATAGTCAATATTGCGCGTTATTGAATAGTCTCTGATCGCCGCCATCTCCAGAGCCCTTTATTTCGACAGTGCAGAGGGATTTGGCGAGTGGCGCATTCTCATCTCCACGAGGGCAGATCGTGACCTACGAGAGGCTCGAAGGGGGGATGCGAAGTTTTTTAAGATTGTGATCAAGAAAATCAAGTGAGCACCTCGATATTCCCGTTTTCGCTCACTCCAACAAACGTTCGCTTATGCAGGGAGCTTTCGAATGGACACTTATCAGATGACAACCATAAGCGTTTGAACGGGCAAGACACCGAGATTCCCATCTATGAGGCAAAGATGACCAGGGATACTCGACTAATTGTGGGTGTCGTCCTTCGGTATCTCTGCCTGTTCGAAACTCACAGTCGCACCTTTAGTACCAAGTGGACTGCATTCCGGAGTACGATGTTGAGGTGTGACATTTCCAATCCTTGCGTTCGATTCGCTGATCGTAGCGACGAGTGCAGGTTGAAAGACAAGGTAAACCGATCTTGGCAATCACGAATGCAATACAGTTTATTGATCCTCTTGCCATAGTCATCAAAATCTTCGGCATCTATACTCACGCTCAGGTTGACAAGCGCCTTTGGGATTCCATGGGGCGTCAGCTGGGAAGGAAAGGCAAGGAATACCGCGACAGGTGCACGTTTCGAAATCGCCCACACCACGCGGGAGATAACGTTATCATGCCTGCCTACTTCCCGCCACCGGAGAAAACCGTAGGCATTACATCCGTCGTACCAGAATTGCCGAAAGAAGATTTGGAAGAGGTGAGTATGTCGGATGTAGGTTGTCTACACAGCTGCTAACCCGCTTTAGATACATTCGCTTCTCGTGTAAGCTGTCCATCTTTCACGGGATCACTGCGGTCCGCTGACTTTTTGCCAGCCTTGAGAAATTTGTCACTTTATCTCAGGTTTGTGTAGGTGCCGTCCTGAATAAGCTACGCTAATCGGATCTATTAAGGTCCTTCTCAATAGTATGAATTGCACTCGTACCGTCAAGCGTCGTTTGCACTGATCTTCAATATCAATTTCAGGTATAATTGCAGACCTAGATGTAGCTCATGTCTTCAATGTCACGTATGTTCTGAAATCTGTTCGTCTTCTCCAAATTGATGTTCAACCCATAAGGCCGCAAGAAATGGAGATCATCGAGCATCCATATTCGTGCTATGTCCTTGGACGGAGTGGCACTGGGTAAACTCTTCTGATCGTCTTCCCTCATGTGAACTGATAGATCATAATTCGCGCAGGAAGACAACCACAATGCTATTCAAGATGCTTGGGATCGAGCGAGCATTCAAGTTGCAACAAAACTCAATGGCCAAGCCCCGACAGCTATTCGTCACCCAATCTAGAGTTCTGGCCACCAAGGTCGAGGAGTACTTCTCCAAGTTGTTGGATTCCCTGTCGACAGCTGGGAGGTCCACGAAGGAGCTGGCACAACTCGCCAAAGAGCGGAAGTCGCAGAGTGGGGAACACGGCCTCATCGACCTCGATGATGACATCAATTGGCGAGCTGACTTGCCGCCGAAGTTCAGCCTACTTAAGGACGAGCATTTCCCATTGTTCCTAACCTTTGATCGAGTCCGTAATACTGGCTTTTTCAACCGATCTTTTGCTGACCGCATGTACAGTTGCTGACCTTGCTTGAAGCTGATTTGTCTGAATTATCTCCTCAATTCGCCTTCGGGAGAGGCGCAGCGTTATCTCCCGTATCTCAGGCGGTCGAACCGGTGACTCCTGTTCATTCGAGAGGCGCTGGGAAGCTCGTCACCTATAGCGTCTTCTTGGAGTCCTGTTGGCCGCATTTCTCACAGACCCTTAGAAAGGGGCTAGGTGAGTAGCTCAGCCTTGTACCTTCATCTCGCAGCTAATTGTTTTTGTAGATCCTTCGCTTGTTTTCAGTGAATTGATGGGTCAGATATAATGATCCTCCTCTCTTCTACTGGTCACTGACTTCCTACTAGGTGTCATTCAGGGATCTGAGGAGTCACTCAGCCACGAGAATCGATTCCTCGACAAGCATACATACGAGAATCTCAGTCATCGTGCTCAATATGCCTTTGCTAATCAACGCGATATAGTCTACTCGATTTTTCAGGCCTACATCAAACAGAAGCGCTTGCGTGGTGATTTTGATGCTGCTGACAGGCGAGTTAAGATGAAGCGAGGCTTTCCGCTTTGACCGAACCCTTGCTAGGACCCATGACGTTCTCAAAGCTATTGATGTGATCGGCCTTCCAGGGCAAAAGATCGACTATCTGTGAGTAAGATCACGCCATTACGCTTTGTACATCGTTGCTGAAATGCTATGTTAGATACGTAGATGAAGCGCAGGACAATCTTCTCATTGATGCCCTTTGTATGTTCAAATACATCGATTTAATATTGCAATTGTCGCTGACGTGCATTCTCAGTATTGAGGTCTCTGTGCCGGAATCCAGATGGCCTATTTTGGGCTGGCGATACGGCACAGACAATCTCTGTCGGAAGCTCTTTCAGATTCAATGATCTTAAGGCATTCCTATTCCGACTGGAGGTTAGTGTCAATTGATGTTATCACATTATACGGTACTTATGGTGCTGCGTAGCAACGAAGAGGGAATGTCGCTAATCAAAACCACATCCATCTCACTCAGGAGCCTCCCCGCACATTCCAACTAGCGATCAATTATCGATCGCACGGGGGCATCGTCTATTGCGCTCATTCGGTCATTGAGCTTATAACGCAGTTTTGGCCTTACGCAATCGATGTCCTCGCTCGAGAGCAAGGTTCTGTGGATGGCTCGAAACCCGTTTTCTTCAGTGGATGGGATAAAGATACGGTCCGATACGTGAGTCTGCGCTCAGTCCTCGTTACCGCATTTAATCGTCTTCTTTCCGCAGGAACAATTCTTATTTGGGGCATCGTGAGTCCCGACCGTATCTACGATGATTGGTCATTGACAGTCTTGCTACTCCAGTGGAAGCCGAATCGAGTTCGGGGCCCAACAATGTAAATGGATCTTAACGTTGAGGTCATTGAAGTCTTTTATTCTGACTTCGCAATAGGCATTCTTGTTCGGGATGATGGTGCACGAGAAGAGCTGAGGCAGCAGGTTGGAGATATCGGATTGATCATGTTCGTACATACACCCGTGAAGTCCTAGGCTAACTATCTGTCCAGGACACTCTACGAAAGTAAAGGCTTGGAGTTTGATGACGTAAGAGCCGTTTCTTTGCCTTGACGCTCATCTGATTGATACATCTTCGAAATTCAAGGTTTTGTTATACAAGTTCTTTGAAGATTCCACCGTGGATCTATCCCAATGGCGAGTTGTGTTGAACTTGCTCGGCGACGAGAGCAACTTGGATATTCCTGCGCCTTGCTTTGAAGAGTCTCGTCACGCTGGAGTCTGTAGCGAAGTAGGTCAAATGTTAACCATTTTGAATTGCGCTAATTGAGTGGCTATCACCTCTAGCTCAAGTTTCTGTACGTTGCTATAACGCGAGCCAGAAAGAATCTGTGGATAGTCGATTGTTCAGATAAAAGCGACCCAATGCGAGTAAGCAGAGTGCAAGACTTCCGTCAAATATGCCCGCTAAATGGCTATTGCAGCTGTTTTGGACCTCGCGGAACCAAATCCAACACTGCACACCTGGGATGGATGTCCCACTCCTCGCTGTTTCTTCTTCCCCAGAAGAGTGGGAGAAGTCTGGGAGAAGTCTATTCCAAAACAAGCGATATCTACAGGCATTGCATTGCTTTGAACGTGCTGGACTGAGTCGGGAGGTTGCCGTCTCGCGCACCTACTATCTCCGAGAGCAAGCTCGATCAATACCTGCGTCTGGATCACGCAAAAGCCAACAGACACGGATTGCCGCATTTTTGGTAGCGGCAGAGGCTTTCCTGGAATGCGCTACAGCGGCCATCAATGCCAAGTACAAGCAAATATATTATCGAAACGCAGGTGTTTGTTTTGAACATGCCGAAGACAACGATCGGGCAGCTCGCGCGTACTTAGAAGCCCACGAATTCACCACCGCTGCAAGGCTCTTCCGCGTATGTGCGAAATTCGATGAGGCTGTTGATGTCGTGAAACGATTTCGTCAAAAAATCGATGATAATGTGGCGCAAAACATCTTCGACGTCGCTAAGCTGTTCTACTTCAGAGGCGGCGAACTTCAGTAAAGGCTTTTTATCTTTGTCGGGCGACAGAATACTCCTCACTGACATGCGTCACTTTTCCAGGAAAGCAGGACAACTATTTGATTCGGAAAAGGAACAATTGGAATATCTCGAAGAGTACGATCTTGACGTTTCTCGAGCCGCAGTCCTGAAGGAGCTCGGGAGATACGAGGAAGCAGGGGACATACATCTAGCTGAGGGCCGAACACTCGAGGCAATTCAGCTCTTCTTGATGAATAATGACGACGAATCCAGTGTTCGGCGCGGACATGCCTGCATTCTTCAAGGCCTCTGGAGACATCTATCTTTTGCAGTGAAGATGCAAGATGGAGGAGCAGAGGCCATCCAATTGTTGGAGTTGGCATCGAAGGTCAAACTGGCATCGACCGATTCTGGGGTCAACGATGAGGTAAGTCAATGTTTACGATCGACTTCCGCCGTTAACCCGAGGAAAATCCAGCTGGCTATGTTCCATGCTATCAGATCCTCTGACACCACCCAGCTTCGAGATCTTGGTGTCAAGTTTGCATCCAGGAATGAGGTGATACAAGCGCTACTTTGCTTCGATCATTATTTCAACAAGTTCCCGAACGTTGTGGTCATGGAGGCGCCTGAGCTTTCTAAAGTACTCGATGGCTTCCTTGTCTACTGCCGCCTCCTCTTTTCCGTTGCCAGTACTCCCGACTCATGCAACAATCCTCTCATGCAAAAGCTATTCTGCATACATCCGTCTACAGAGAAGGTCTTTATGTTGCCAACTGGGACATTTTTGCACAAAAGGATCGTCGAATCTCGAGCCGTCATCACAGAGGCGAGGGAAGACGGTGTCCTCATCAATGAATGGGATCTTGCTCGCCGATTCAGAGAATGCCTCTTCGCACATCTATGCACACGGGTCACTGAGGAAAATGGGATGTGTCGACGAACGCGGGTCTTCATTCCTTGCCTCCCCTTCGCCATCAACGATGTCTGCAATAGACGAGATTGTCCTCGAGCCCATATTTCGTATACATCCTTCACCCACGCTTGGTATAACCTCCAAGCTAGGATCCATTTTCAACAGATTCTTATCTTTCATACTCTACATGCAATTCCCATGGAATTCTGGGATAGGGTGAGACAACATCGGTGAGAAAATGTCTGACTTTGCCGCAGAAGACAGTGTTTCTAATCACCATCCGTAATTCCCAAAGATATTGGATCAATCGACTTCATGAAACCCTTTATCCGGCAATGTACTACCTCGGGACTGTCGCAAGTCTTGATGTTGCACTGATACCAGAGGCTCATCGGGCTATTGAGGTCGTGAAAGGGTGGTCTCGAGACTTTCTTTATAACCGCCATCGATGGGATGCAAGGTTGCTGACTGCAGTTTACCAAACGGCTAATCTATGCTTCTACTTGGACAGAGTCAATGCACGTCAATACATCCATGGTGCACCTGTCTTCAACCTGTTCAACACGATTCCAGGCTATTGCCGCCACCTCGGAGGGAGCGATTCACAGGGTGCTTGCGTTGTTCATGAACTTGCCCGTTCGCTACAAGGCACCGACGATGTGTTCATCTCGGCCGGAATATTGTTCGTAAAGTAAGTTTTCTGGAATTGACGCCTTCAAGAGAGTCGTCTTGCACTCAACCACATTTAATAACAGACAAGTAGTGGACAAGATGCTTCTCATCGACGTCCTTGTCTTGTGCGATGTCATCGACTACCTCTGTGGCTCCGTCATTCTCGTCCGCGTCAAGTATTCTTTGCACAACGTGACCCTTCCCCGCAGCTGGTTCATCAACCTTTTGCGGCGTCTTAAACGGGAGGCCCGAGGAGTAGAAACAATTCATTTAAGCTGTCTTGTAGGCTCCATTCAGCAACTGCTGGATCGCTTACAGGCAGCCACAGCAGCAGGTGGGCTCAGTGGTTAGGGTGTCTCCGAGTTCTGACGTGTTTCATTGGCCAGGACATTTGTTGTTCGAGAATTCAGAGCTTGACAAGCTTCCATCTATACGACAGATTTTTATCGCTCGCCTGTGAGTACTTCATCTGCGTTAGCGCCCACAACAAAATGACTTCTTTGACTCGTTGGGTCTTTAGATGCAGGTCATTATGTCTTTGTGCGCCAATCTCATTATAAGTCTTAGCTTCTGTGCCTTTTAACGTTTTCTCAAGTGGGATACAACATAAACCATGACGATCTTAGGAGGGAGATCTTGAACTCAATGAGGCCACTCAGGACTAATTCTCCTCACTATCTCTACCGGAGGTCAGTCTACTTCACACTTGATACATCTTACGATGTTTATTTGACATCTTGTAGATATGCACAAGCTCGCCTGTGGAGCGATCTGGGGAAGGCAGTCCACCAATCGACTACGGAGTCGCCCCTTGATGAGATGATCCAGCTCTACCACGAAAGCAAGAAGCCGGGCCGGTACCCTGCCCCTGCAGGCGTCCGCCGTGTGTTCTACAAGGCCATCGAGGATGTGCCGCGCCTTCTTAGCGAGGCGTCCGCACCTTCGTTCCTTTCTTCGCTTCGTGCAGACGCCCCCGCTTTCGTACCTCGGCCGATCCGCAAGGCTGATGATGAGAGAGCCACAGAGGTTCCTAAATCTGAAGATCGCTCAGCTGGGGCTGAAGTACATGAGGACATCGAGGAGCCAGAAGTAGATCATACAGACGTCATGAACAGTACCACCGCGATAGAGACGGTTGCCAATACAGCACTCCCAGACACAAACGAGTTGCCGTCAGAGGAGAAGATCCATGCAACAGGCGTATTCCAGATGGCTTATCGTAAAGTTCTGATTCGCCGGCGCAAAGCAACGAAGAACGTGGTGGAAGCGTCGAGGACAAGTTTCTTCGAGGCCTGCTTGACGGAGGCTTCTAGGATGGATTGGCCACACGGAGGGTACTACCGCAAGTTATTCCTAGGTCCGCTCCCACACGTGCTCGTTTGTCTTAGTGGGGTCCATTCGTATCTGGTGGGAGCAAAGGCTAAGGCGAAGAAACAGTATAAGGCGGCCACTCACCAGGAGCTGGACAATGTTGGGAAGAAGCTGACGGAATTGAAGTGAGTGTCTGGCATTGTTGATCATCTTCCTCAATCTAACCCTACTCCCTCCCTAGCGGCCTCCTGAAGGATGCTCAACGCCTACAGGCAACCCTACAACCACAGTCCGAGCTGCATTGCAAGCGCAATCAGGATGAACTCAAGATCTGTGTGCTCGAGGTGGAAAAGCTGGTCGACCGACTGCCACCTGCGTCTATGCAAGAAGTAAAGCAGGATTTGGCAATGGCATTGAAGGGGATAGTCATGGTTAGAAAGCCACTCAAGGCAAAGCCCAAACCAGATATTCGGCTGGTTGATGATGATTTCGAGGATGACTAAACACTACCTGCCTTTAATGTCAACCTCCTTTTCGATTTTGCTCCTACGCTCCGAATAAACCCCCCAATAATCACTACATCTACGTTCAAAAACAGATTCAATATTACTTGGATTGCTAACGGAACTTGGCCCTTTTTCGTCTCCGTCGCCGCCATTGTGGTGTAGGCATACACCTATAAGAAAGGTTTGTCCAGGAAAATCGTCGAAAACGACACGCATAACACGCGCATCACTCCATTTTCCGTGTTGTCAGGCGAGCTCTGGGCCCCAGTCTCCTACAATCAACTTTCTGATGTAAGTTGTCGAAGTGGGACTAACCCTGCTGCCATGAAGGAAACGTTACCTTCTTCCCCGTCCACCGCCCGTAATTGTCTGGACTCTGCCCGACACCAAGGCGACTACCCCAACTACCGGCAGTGGCTAACGAAGGATCAACCCAACTTCCCCCTTCAGATTCTGTTGGATTTGCCCAACAACCAACGAGAGTCGACAGTCGCAGACCGACGTTCTATGTAACACTGAGCGCGATCTGCTGTGCGTTCCTGACTCGGAAGTAGGGATCAAGGAAGGAACCTAAGATTGTCATGGAGATATTAATCACTCTAAATATAGCATCGAATCTATGTGTACCTTGATTCGGATAGCCAATCAGCGAACGAATGAACTTCTGCTGAATATCTGATTTTACATATTTTTGCGGCTCTACATGTACATATATTGCATCCAGGATGAAAAATACCTCGGAATAGGTGGAGGTACCTAGGCTCAGTCGATTAAAGTCGTTAAAAACCCCGAACACTAAGTTAGTGGAGGTAGATCAGTGACATCTGGTTGAACATCTATTTACAGTACCCGTCGAAAGAGATAAGTGGATAAAAGAAAGGAGTATACTAGTATGTTCGTTCCTACACCGGAGCACCCGTCTGAGTCATATCGCTAACTACACAATTATCATCCTTGTCATGAATCACGATGGCACAATGATTTTACACTACTACTACAGAAACTCTGAGAACGTCAGAGACACATTCGAGGGGATATGACATTGAAGTCGTTATACCACTCGCCTGACCTTCATAGGAACCTTAGGTTCGTTCTGTCCTGCTACCTTAGGTCGCTTCAACACCGATTGATGTATCTCGATCCTCGTAGCAGGACCCTCTGGAAGATCGAACGTGTAATTGCGGATAAGAACTGATAAGGCTGCCTACGCACGCGTGGGTAAAGGCGATCGAGGTCGTCAATCAGTACAAGGAAAGGGTGGAGATGCTGACCTTGAATTCAGCAAGCGCAAAGCTTCTTCCCAAGCATAATCTTGGCCCATCAGAAAATGTAAGAATATGGCGCGGTCCTGAAATCTCCTTCGCTGGTGTATGCACGTCCTCAAGCCACCGCTCAGGTATATAATCTTTTGCACTCGGGCCCCAGAATGCTTCTGATCTGTTCATCGCGCGAATGGGGGAAGAAACGACGGTCCCCTTCCTGATGTTGATGCTTGTCACCGTTTCGCCGGTCTTCGTCGTAACTGGTAAGCTTAACGGTATGACATCATCTGATGTGGCCTAGTTCGCGATTGTTTAGCACAGTTTTCAGCGGAATGATCAAATGATACAAACGACTCTTGTGGTCTCTATGACAGGCGGATGTAGTCGGAGCACCTCGTGTACTACCGAGTCAAGATACGGGAGCTTGGACGCTAGTTGGTCCCACGTAGGATCGGTCACAGAGAATTGAGCTAGTTCTTCGCGGAGCTTCTGCTGTTTCTCAGGTTTCCTTGCGAGCTCAATGAGGGCCCACTGGAAATCAAGATTGTAATAAGACTCGTGTATTTTAGTGCGCAATACTCACGGTCAAGCTAACTGTTTTAACGCGCGGGATTGATACTGATGAAAAAAGTGTAATGGTCGGAGCTCACTGGACGTGGTTTCGTATCCTGCGATTTCATACCAGCTGAAATGATCAGGAAACATATGGGTTACCAAGAGGGAAACATGCCTGCCAGTAACAACACGTTCTACGGAGGAACCAATCAGCAATGTCATACCTAAATCAAAGCGACAGGTGTACCATCTATAAAGTTTCAGCATTGCGTACTACAGCAACATTGTAATTGAGAAATGTACCTGAGCCAAAATCTCTTCTTGCGACATCTGGAGTTGAGTGTTTGATGCTTCGGCTTTAACTGTCCACCAGTTAGATGAGGGATCGTGATAAAAGTGGATAATATGACGCACTCAACAAGCCTATGATCGATTTTCCCTCCGCCTTCTCGCTAACGATCTTCCCAGATTTCTCCTTCCGAGTTCTCTCTAGCAACTCATCTGCAATTTCACTCATCGTCAGTCGCAGCTTTTTAAACAGTCTGTTCTCCCCCGTTGGGAGCTTGAGGAGCAGAGGAAGGACCGGACCCATCAACGAAACGAAGATGGACACCCAGGAAGTATCGGCGGCCCCTATGGCTTCGAAGACTTCCACTACCGAAGGGTATTTCCCGTCAAGCGATCCAAAATCATGGCCGAAGCCAGCGATTCCAACTGAGTCAAGTCTGAAGGCAAGGGTTTGTTCTATGAGACTATAAGCTTGTCGCATACGCTCACGCAATGTGGTTCATCCTAGGAGAACAGAAGTGCGTATCGGGTTGTGACGGCATGCCAACAGCTTTGCTTACCACTTCTGTACGTCGATCATAGCAACATCCCCATCTGCAGAATCGAGTATCGCGTCCCAATTTGTTTTCATCTGAAGAACATGTAATAAGATGCAAAGCAGATGAGGAATAATTCCAACCTTGTACGAACAATCGTAGAATACAGATGTAAGCCTTCGAATCGCGGCATTACTGAATCCCGGAGACAGTGCTTTACGTTGTCTGAGCGAGAGTGGATCGTGCGGATCGATGGGCGAGTACCATAGCAACGGACCTTTGATGACTTTCCCCCTCAGCCCATAGTAGACCTCGTCCAAACTTTATCACAGAATATCAGCGTAGATGGTAAACGCAAGGTATTTAGGTTACTCACAAGATTTTCGATGAAAACTCTTGACAGCCCGGTCTGGACATATCCGAAAGTCTCCTTGGAGTAGAAATGGGCGTTGGCCTTGGGATCAACAATCATGATCTTGTGCGAGCCGAATCCTCCTGGAACCTTATACACTGGGCCATACTCGTTCGCCCATTGCTCATAAATGGCAGCAGAATCCTCCGAAAAGCTGAGGTAACTATACATGCCGAATAGGATGCTCTTGCTGGCTGGCCCCCTTAGCGAAGTGGTCTGAATTCCACGCGATCTTGCCACCCCAAGTGTCGCCAATAGAAAGAAGACCCCCACAGCAGAGAAATAAAATAGGACGTTGACATCCCAAAATTCGAATTGTTGAGGGGACGCCATACATGTAGATGGGTTATCGAAAGCGAGTCGAAATTCATTAAGAATGGGTTGCCTCAATAAGAACGGGGGGGGATGCCCATATCATCTCCGTAATCAGCCTCACTGGCAACTAGGCCAATAACGGGAACCTCTTGCCAATTGTCGGGCTCTGAGAGTGGTCTGATTTCAGATTATTAGCCGGATTGGTGAAAAGGACACAGCTTATCAAGTCGATAAGCCACAAGTACGCCCACTGAGAAAGTCATGTGTCCCTCAAGTCAGGTTTCATACATACATATTTCGGATTGTTCGGCCTGACATGTGACAACTTGTTAGAAACCCGGGGGCCGGCTAGCTCTGGAGTAGTAAAAGAAGGGAAGAAACTAGACTGCGTTTAGTCAAGCAGCTCCAGGACTCCAGGAGATGAACAAAATGCTGACAGGAAGAGACAGGAAACAATTAGAGCGTCAACCGTGGGCAGCAACGTGATATGCGTGACGATTTAATTATATCATGTGATTTCGAAATTCGAATTGGATTTGGCAGTTTCTGTCCTATAACTTGGACACGCCAAACATATAGCCTATACTATCACTAAGTTAGCGGTCGGGACTTATATGACATGCGTGTCGAAGTCGAGCTCTTTCAGTAGTGATTGGCCCACTTTGAGCAAATATGAATGGGAAGTCGCGTAGCTGGAACAGATCCACATTAAGGACGGCGGGTTGACGTTGGGTTGACGGCGGGGTACCTGGAGTACAAACTAGGTCACCAGTACCTGCGGCAGATTTTGCATGTCTAGGGGGGTGGGGGGGTTAACTCGATGCATGGTCACCATCCAGAGAGACCAAAGAGAGACCAGGCAGATTTCAGTGAACCCGACTGCGGCGAACAATGCAAATGTGCGAGATAAATTGTCTGACGATGGATTTTTCAGTGGCATAATTTGACCAATGCTCACTTTCCCCGGGTTGAACGACCCTCCATGGATGTTAGCCGCGGATCGCTCACGGGCTGCATGCTTCTTCATCGCGAGGGGAGAGTCGATATCTGTATCTATTGTTCAAGCTGAGGCCAGTCCACAGCTAGGTTTTACGCGCCTTACGCTTCGTATGTCGGATCCCGGAGATTACGGGAGCTGTGATGTAACCAATCTTGATTCCCTCATTCTCAAAGGAATGTTATGGAATTAATCACATGAGACCTGGGTGGGTTCGAACTGCCTGGCGAAGGAGATAGTGTGAGTACCCCGGGCCAAATTTATTCCGTGATGTACAAGAATTTATTTTCCTGGTTTATATTTATGATCTGCGCTCGATTTCATTTCATCATGCACTTATGGATCATGGACAGAAAGCAAAAAACTAACCAGCTGCAGTAAGCTATGTGAATGGAGAAGGAGCGTTATCGTTAGTTGGACTAGTGTTCGTGAGTGTTCGACAGCCAGCATCAAGGTAAGTACCGTGAGGAAAGTCACTGTAACAGTAAGCTGGTATATGGTACACCGGACGAAAAGATTCCAGCTGGGTGATATGCGTGTAGGGAATGGATAGCACAGAAAGTCGAGCGTACGAATGTCAAGTGAGAACGATATCCAAGGTGTCCCAATGGATAGAGGAGTAAAAATACATATATCGAGGCATTGACCCGCGAAAGTTCCCATGGGTATAAACAGACTGCGAACTCTCCACTTGAAACCCACGATTGGAAAGTAACAGACGCTAATGGAGTTAAAACGCAGTGGGGGTCCGTGGACTAATCGAGTCGTATTTGGTGTGGTAGCTTGAAGGAGGAGTCGAGGTTTGGTACGGCATGGTAGACATGGAGTCGAGCTTTGAGGCGTCCGTACTGACATTGACATTGGAGCGCGAGCGAGCAAACATTTCCGCTGCAGCTTGTGTGCCATACTGTTCTGCAAGTTGACTATAGGTAAGTAATTATCAGTAAGGTTAGCTATAAAAAGAAAGACGAGGAACCGTACTTGGCGTAGTTGTCCATAATCACGGCCATGCTGTTCATGCTGAGCCTGTACGCTTTGGGCATCATGCCCTTCCCGAAGCGATATGTGACATGGTTCGAGCACAATAGTCCAGCAATCATTACCGCTAAATGTGGTGGAACAAGAGCAAACGCGATGAGATACCATCGTTCCAGCACCATCGCTTCAAAGTCTTTATACGCTTTCTTACACCCGGGCAGTATGCTGCGCGCATAACATGTTTGCGTCACAGTAGCCTCAATAAAAGGGCTGAAGTAGCCGCAGCAAGAGAGTTGCGTCTGTATCGTTGCACGGCCGCTCTGACCCAGCGACTGACTCCACTGGGCATTAACCTTGCCTTCGAGGTTGAATTCGCGGCGTTTGTAGGAGATGTAACCTGGGATGACGAGGAGGCCAAAAGTGATCCAGCAAAAAAAGGTGTAAACGGCGAGGAAGGAACGGTTGTTAAGGAGAATGCCAGCCCACCCGATGACCGAGGTGAGGATCCCGACGGAAGCGGCGATGGTGGAGGTTATGAGCTCGGGACGGTTGCCGACGAGGACGACTTCTGCGTGTGTCCAGACGTTGAACCACGTAAGCAGGCAGAATATAAGCGCCACGATGGAATAAACGGTTAGCTGATGCGAAACGGGGAAGGTTGAGCGTAAATCGGGTATATACATAAACGTGCGTACCAAGATATTGGTGAAAAACAGCGTCCACTTGAACTTATTCCAACGCAATTTCCGCCCTGTGTTCCCAGTTTTCTCCTCAAACCACACTCCATCATAGTCATCGTCGCCCTCAGCAGGCATTCTCGCCTCGCCACTGCGAAACGCCTCCACGCCACCTCCGAGCTTCGGAATCACTGGTTCGACAGTATTGCGCTTCTTTCCATTCTTGCGCTTGCGGGCTATTCCCCCAGACAACATCGAAGAGGAAAACTTTTTTGGGAGGTAGTTCACGCTGAGTGAGACATCGCCGCTGTTGCGTGAAGTGGGAGAACTGCTCCCACTGCTGGTGTTTAAGGCTCCAGAGGCAAAGGGGAGGCTGGGTGGGTCGAGAGGTGTATCCATGCCGCCGAGGAATTGCCGTGTCGATCCTGCCTGGGAGTAGGCTGAGTTTGCATGAGATGCAACGGAGCCTGGTCTGGATGGCATTTTGTGAGGATGGTGGGGTAGGACGGAGAAGTGGACTTACGGTGAACTGTCCGTATGCATCTGGTGGATAATAATAATAATATAAATGGCTGTGTTGAAACACAGGCACGTTTACGTACTAGGTGCGAGCCGCCGGACGGGCCACGTCGATGCGTGTTTGGGTCCAGATACGTTGACCAGACACGCTGCATCAGACCAAGTACAAGGAAAACAAAATATCAGTTGAAACAAAGCTGCATTCCAGTTGTACCAAGTTTTTTTACCCTTGTCCCTGTCCGCTCACATGCCCTCATGCACAACAAACGGTTGATGGGAACAAATCACTAGCTTATCTTATCCTAATTATCTTCTAGTTCGCTTCAAGATTGAACTATTCAAGGTCGATCGTCTATGTAGTCAACACCTGGCCAGCTGTGGCTCTTCCGTTTGCCTTTGAATGCACTCGCCACTTCAATTTTGTCCTCTTGACATTCGAGCTGGGAAGATCCTACGTGCCTGGTAGTACCACAGGGCCGGGATTCTTTGATCGTTCAAGTCTGTGTTATCTCGATGTACAACCCTGGTTGTCTGTAGTGCTTATACCCCATTCCAGCACTCTACTGTCAGAACAGTCACAAATCACTCATACCCGCGATCGTCTGTGGACTCTGTCGCCTTGTCCTTCTCTCCATCTTCACTGCGGCATACACGACATACGATAGTATCATTGGAGGTAACGAGAGCTAGGGGATAGTAATGTCAAAACAAGGATCTACTACGTGCTTTCCTGCAACTGCCACAGAGCGTTTCATGCACTACCGATGTGTGCAATTCGCTCCGATTCTGTCCAAAGGGGTCCTTGCATCATCCACAACAGCGTTCATGCCTCTGTAGGAGCATTATTGTATGTCTCGAGGTTTCTTGTGAGCTTCCATCATTATCTCTAGACTTTGCATCACTCCACTTTTTGATTAACCATTCCACATCAGGGTGCCGCAGCTCGAATCATTGATAACGTCGCCCCATCAACGCGGGTGAGCTATATCATGATTTATCAAACCGTACGACCTTCAAGTTTGATCCAATTGGACGTGTAGTAGTGATGCACGTAGATGCACATGCATTAGTTCTGAACAATGTGAGTAGTATACGTACTCATGAAGAACAGACTACGGCCTTTATGACGTAGATGACCATGACCGGCGCAAGCAACCGAGATTTCAGGGCCATGTATAAATATTATGTAGGAAACTTGAACCACTTACTACGCTCTCACAGAAGGTAGGCGAAGCGTCACATTCCGCAGTCGCAGTATAAACCGTGCACATCATATATTCCCAAGGCGAGAACAATACATGTCGATGTCATTGTTATAAGACGGTAAGTGTGCTTGTGAGATACTGGTTGGATGCTGGTCTAAAATCATTCTCGCTTTACGTATTCAAGTTACAGCGAATCTTTATGGCTTGAAGGTTATCTGGCCAAAAATAGCTTGCCAATGTATGGCAAATTGCAATTTACAGCATCCCTGATATATATATACATATGAGACTTCTTCGAACCGATCATGGTAACGGCGCAGTTCGAGCCATTGTAGGCCGTTGTGTTCTGCTTCCACGGGAAAGACGGCAATTTACCAACATAAAATGGGATACTCACCGTTTCCTAGAGATTACATCTTTCGTACCCCACATAATGACTTCCTATTCACGAATCGGCCTTTCCATGATGATTCTTCCGAACTTGGGGGTCCTCGCCGTTGCTGCCCCTTCTGCCGACTCAACGACGAGTGACTATCAAGCGGCAACGTATCCAAAATACGTGTGGTCTTGCGTAGGGTCCTTCATTGCTCTTGTCGCTGTCTGTCACTTCATAGGTCTTCTTGGTGTACGTCGGTGGCTGGCACCCTCTCCTTCTGCTGCTTTTTCCCGTCGTGATGTTATATACTATCGACGACTACCCGCGGCTATCATGCATACCTTCCGCGCCATCGCCTTCCGCTGGACCATCTCGCTCGGCGACTCTTATACTTTCAATATAGCAGAGGTGTTCTTGACTGCGGCTTATATCGCGATTCTCCTTTCATGGACATTTGTAAACTGTATGTCACATCCGATTCCGGTGATCGAATGGACTTTTTATTGAATATCCTTCGATAGCCACGTCCACAGCAGGCCAGAAACTCGATCCTATTTATTGGGCGAATACAGCAGGGCAAATCGCCGCCTCTCAGCTCCCCCTGGTCACTGCCCTTGGAATGAAGAACAACGTCATTTCTTGTAAGCTACACCACCTTTTGAGTGATCGGTTGTCTAACTATGTCACCAGTCCTAACGGGAATCAGCATCAATCAGGTAAGCACTAGTTTAATTTGAAGCGTGGGGACGCGATAACAACTCGAACTCTTTCCAAGTTGAGCTTTTTTCATCGCATGACTGCTCGCGTTTTGTGCGTCCTGATCTGGATTCACGCAACAGGCTGGGTAAGTTTCAGGCATCTCGCTTGCTTGCCGCTGCTCACAATACGATAACTAGGTAAAACTTGGGTATGTCTCTGCAGTGTTCATCCCCTCATGCTGCCCGTCTTGAATCTTGATGTTTAGCACAATTGCCGAGCAATTGGATGAAACGTGGCTGCGGTGTGGTTTTCTTGCTCTCTCTGCACTCACATTATTGTGCATCATATCCATCCGGCCTGTGCGTAGCCGCACTTACGAAGTTTTCATCATCGTGCATCTCCTGCTAACACTGTGAGTAATCCCTATAATTCGAATAATCCACGACATCATCCTCATCTGTTTGACAGGGTGTTTCTATTGGGGGCGTACTATCATACGGAGAACAACGAGTGAGGAGCCTCTAGCCATCGTATGAATAACTCGTGACGAGTTTCTGATATTCCTGTAGACTCGGCTATTATGTCTGGCCTTCCATCGCGCTGCTCGTCGTTGACCGTTTCCTCCGCGTTCTTCGTCTCCTCGTCTACAATTTCTCTTACTTCACGGGAAGATACCCCACTGAACTCAACGCACACGTTGACGTTCTGTCGCCTGATTTTCTTCGCATCACATTCCACCGTCCCAAACACCTCACTTGGGCTCCTGGTCAGAGCGCCTACATCACCATGCCTGGGGTTGCACAATTCCAATCACATCCGTTTACTATATCTACCATTGATACTTGTGAACCCCTGGGGACCAAAGGCACGACGGACAGCTACCCGCCGTTGTCGAATGTGAATGCGGGGAACGTCAGGAAGCTAGCATTTCTTGTTCGGGTTCGACGGGGTTTCACTGCCCGCTTGCTCCATGCGGCTCAGGATAATCGGTCGTTCAATGTTTTGTTCGAGGGACCATACTGTTCACCCCCATCCTTACGAGGATATGGCTCTGTCATCTTGATTGCTGGTAGGCTGTTTCCACCCCTCCGAATTCCACTTTTTCAAGACTTCTGCGTGTCGTAAGGTGGATCCGGGGTATCATTTACCCTCCCCCTTCTCCTCCATTTGCTGCAGTGAGCGTCTCATTCTAATCTATGGTACAAAATCTGATCACATAACACCGCAGATCCTCCAGGAAGAATAAAGCTCCTTGCCACAGAGTTGTTTTTGCATGGGCAATTCGAGATGCCAGTAAGACTCGTATCATATCATGATGTCGAGACGCTTCTGATCTCCTGCCAAGCTCATCTTGAATGGATATCAGACGCCCTCCTTCCCGCTATTCAAGATATCCCGGCCTCAATTGTTGTCGAGATTCGCTTGTTCATAACCGGCGCCATCACACAGAACCAATTCTCGATTGACCGCTTCACCGAAGGCAGCAACGCCGTTATCGAAGTCAGTCAGGGTAGACCTGATGTGGAGCGTCTCGTCAGAGATGAAATCTCCCGCGCTACTGGTGATATCTCTGTCAACGGTATGCTTTTGCTTCGCAGATCACTGAATTCGCTAATGTCGACTCCAGTATGTGGAACGGCTTCCCTTGCAAAGAATGTCACAGCCGCATCACGCGATCCTCGTCCCCTAGACATCCTCAAAGGTGGACCAGATGTTACACTCCATGTCGAGACCTTTGGCTATGTAAGTCTCAAGTATGAGATTGTTCACTTGCAAGTACTGAATGGCGCCCAGTAATGTTCACTCTCGGGCACCTTAGTATCACTCTTTCGATAGGGAGAGTCACAGTGGAGTAGAATTTGACCTGGGCATGGATATTTGTTAGGTGGAGCCTACTAATGGGCCAGTCTGACTACATTTACATATATTTGTCATACTGGAACAGTCATTTTTGCCGCTTGTTAAAAGCTGGCCTAGCACTCCCCCACTCAAGGGGGTGTCAGCACCCAAATCCGGCACATCATGTGGGGGGAGGGGGGGTCCACAGGACCCACTGAAATTTTTTTGACATCAAGCTTTTGGAAGGTTAGGTCAGTTGTAGGGCACTCTGAGGCCAAAAATTGGGCTCCAAATCACCTACCATACAATGATTTGTTCTGCCTCTTGGTTGGCCAGGCCCCAATTAAGGGTGCATCACTGATATGACTGTCTGATTTTATCTTTGGTGCTATTCCTGATCATGCTGAATATGTTTATGTATCATACAGCTTGAATCAAGTATTTAAAATAATATTGACATCTAATTTAGACAGAT
>QFEU01008236.1:0-14146 GCA_003316345.1 Tricholoma terreum | reverse complement strand
ACTTTCACAGTACTTCTCAGGCAGTATTGTGCCTTGCACCCAGTGAATGATTTGTTCTGCCTCTTGGTTGGCCAGGCCCCAATTAAGGGTGCATCACTGATATGACTGTCTGATTTCATTTTTGGTGTTATTCCTGATCATGCTGAATATGTTTATGTATCATACAGCTTGAATCAAGTATTTAAAATAATACTGACATCTAATTTAGACAGATGCCAAAATTTTGATCTCATAGTCACTGCATAGTTTCTCCAATGGCTTTCAGGCTTATTAGATTTTGGTGAAGGAAGAGCATATATATGATATCAGCAGATGACTGTCAAGTAAACATATGTTTTCTGAGGTATTGCATTAAGAAATAACAATGTGCAGGCCAGAATATTCTAGAGAATTATTTTGGAAGTATTAAATTATGCTCAATCAATAATTTACATACAACAGAACTCTGAGGCCATTTATCCACACTTTCTTCACCAAATATAAGCCAGAAAGCTATTGTGGAAGCCATAAATGACTATGAGATCAAGTTTGCTTATATCTATCAAAATTTTGGCTATGCAAGCACTGAATTTGATCTGAACATTACCATTAGGCAAATACATGATGGAAACCTATCATATAGAGGAGGGGGGAGGGTCACAGATGGCTGCTTTAAAAAATCATGAGTGGATGTCTAAAATTCAGCTAGCATCTGTCAAAGTCGTATTCTCGTAGTGCGGAAATCCGTCGGAAACACACATATTTTCTGAGGGATAAAACAAATGGGACTCAGCTTCAACTTATAAGAAGTTGCGCCTTTCTCCTTGACTCCAGGTGTCCCTGATTTCTAGAGTCGGATGGGTACACAGAAATGCGCCAGGTCTGTGACGCACAAATGCGCAGCAGGGAATGAGTAGGAAGTGAGACTTGGACTAAGTCTTGAGTCAAAGACTTTGGTTGGTGACTTCTATCAATATTCAAACTAGAGAAGCTCCACCTAATGTGAGAGCTTTTATACTAAGTACAAATAGTTCTACAATAATCTAGAGTCTACTTTACTACTGACTTAGTAATGTTATTAGTCAGTAGGTCAGCAAACACACGGTTTCCCCAAAGCCTAGAAAATTCTACCTTGTTCCTTTTCCCAAATTGAATAACACTTGCAATGCGGTGCAAGGCTGTGTGTTCCGAATGCGTATCTGTCATGTGCGATTTCTCCACTCGGGTTTCCCATGGGTTTGCGATGCGAGTGCGCAGCTGAGGATCGGGTCATGACAGTATTTCCCCCTGAGTGCCAAGTCTTCAAGGCACATGCTTGTTCATAATCCGAATTTGGAAATTTGATTTTTTCATCGCCTACCACCATCATCACTCGCAACAACCGCATCCATCCACCCCCAACTTTCATCAAAATGCTGTCCTCATCGAAACAAACTGCTGCCGACCTGGAGGCTGAGTTGGCCGCGATGGAGGAGGAGGAGGCTGCCAAGGCTCATTGCAAGGAGGAGCATGAGGAGAAGAAGAGGAGGCTGGCTGAGCTGGCTGAGGCCAAGAAGGCAGAGGAGGTGGCAGCAGCAGCAGAGGCGGCACACAAGGCCACTGTTCGCAATGTGAAACGGTGTGCGGACATGCAGGAGGAGGGCAGCGCAGTGCCCACTGCCAAAAAAGCCAGGGCCATCAAGGTCGACGACAACAAGGAGGTGGTGGCGGTCTCGTGCCGCAAGTGCATACTTTCTTTATTTGATCTTTTTCTTTTTCTAACTTGTACTAGATGTAAATTACAGAAAGTGGAGTGCGTACAAGCTGCGGGTTTGCATGGCAAAACCTGCAAGACCTGTCTCAAGGTCAAGCAGAGGTGTGAGGTGGTGTGGGGACAGGTTGCAGCGGGGTCGAGTGGAATGCCCGCCCTCAGTGCGGAGGCCATGGGCCTATTCGAGAGGCTGGTGGTTGGAGTAGAGAAGATGGGGTCAGAGTTGACGGTGATGAACACACGGCTGGTGAACATCAAGGGCATCTTGTGGGAAGGTGCGAAGGATGAGGCGCAGGAGATCTGGGATAAAGCTCTCGGTCAAATCTGGCTCGACACCTGGGTCAATGAGGATATCAAGGAGGAGATCGAGGTGCTGGAGGAGGAAGTCAGGGACTATGCTGAGTTCCTCGAGTTGCGGCGGGTGGAGGTGGAGATGGAGAAAGAGAAAGAGGTGGAGAAGGATGATGCAGGGGAGAGTGAGGAGGGAACAGGGGTGGAGTAGGCGGTGGAAACGTGCAGGTCTGCATGGTAAAGACCCAAAAAAATGTAAATAACTAAAAAAACTAGATTTCTTTGTTTTGAACTTGAAGTAAAAGCATAAGTAGAAAATGAAAGGAAACTATATCGGTAATGGACCGGGTTTGCACGGGTAACACACATGGAAGTCAGATATGAGCTCTTGGGCATGATCAGGTTCTGTCACTGGTAACCAAGAATTTTCTTCATCAGTGCCTTCGTAACCCATCCAATGGACAAAGTATAGAAGTTTACATCTCCTACGGTTGTTGATCTTGGAGTCCAAGATCTCTGCTATCTTGTACTCGAGTTCATCATCAATCTCAATGGATGGAGGTGCAGGTTGCACTTGATTAGGAATTTGGTTCAGGGTTTCTGGTTCCAGTTGCAAAACATGAAAGACCAGGTGAATGGCACGCATATGCTCAGGTAGCCGCAGCATAAATGAATGCGTACCAGGTTGGGCGATAACTTCATAAGGTCCAAGATATTCCTCAGAGAGTTTCTTGGAGGGTCTAGTAGTGCAAATGTGATCAGCATTAACAAAGACCTTTTGACCTATATGGAAAGTGGGTGTGGGATGCCATCGGCGATCTGCAGGTTGCTGGTAATGCTTTTGTGCTGCAGACATTTGAGTTCAGAGTTCTGCGTGAAGTTCTTCTAAATCCACAATGAATTCTCGAGCTTGCTGTGATGCGATTTCCTGTTCAGGATACACAGTAATGTTCAGATGGTATCCTTTGTTCATGTAGAAAGGTGATACTCTGGTAGTAGCACTTGGAGCATTGTTGTACATGAATTCGGCTAAGGGTAGGAGTTCGGACCAATTATCCTGTTGATAATTGCAGAATATTCATAAGTATTGTTCAAGGGTCTGATTAAGGCATTCAGTCTGCCCATCTCCTTCCGGGTGATAGCCTGAGGTGAAATGAATCTTCATGTCCAAGGCTTCGCCTGGGGAGCAGAAAAATGCGGAACAAACTCAGAACTGCGATCACAAGTAACATGTGCAGGTACACCATGCTTCGGGGAAACATGCATAACGAATAACTTGGCGAGTTGGGGAGCGGTAATCTCATCCACAGTGGGAATGAAGATTCCTTGTTTCAAAAGGCAATTGACTATTACGAGGATTGAAGTATAGTCGGAAGACATGGGTAAGTGTCTCATGAAATCCATGGAAATAGAATTCCAAGGTCTTTCTGGCACCAGGAGTTGCTTTAAAAAGCCATAGGGTTTATGCCGCGGTGCCTTTGAGCATTTGCAAGTAGTGCACGAATTGCAGAAATGTTCTACAAACATTCGAAGGTTAGGCCAAACGTAATCATGGCGGATAGGCTGAAGGGTTTTGTTTTGACCTAGGTGTCCTGAAAGTACGTGATCATGCTTGTACTGCAAGACCTTAAGTCAAAGGTCATTTGCATCAGGAACATAGATGCGGTCATTGCATTGTAATAATCCGCTATCATCAATGGTCCATCTAGGGTTGGATGTGCATGGGGTTTGCGCAGCAGTAACAGGGTTGAGAGGATAGGATTCCAGATTGAGTTATGGAGTTGCTCAATATCCATGATAATGGCTGAGTGGAGGATTGGGGTAGCGAAGTAAGTTGCCCTAAGTGAGGAAGTAAGCTGTTCTTGTGTGAACACAGGGCGCAGATTGCTCAGGCTTGCTATAGTGAAGTCACTATTTCCCCCTTTGCGATAGATGTCCCATTGTCTAGTTAAAGTGTTGGGCTTTGCGCCTAGCTTTCCTGGACAGAAACATATTATCATATTGAATTGAGAGAGGTACTCAGACCATCGCACCTGACATCAGGTAAGCAGTTTTGTGGTCACAAAATACTCCAGGTTTTTGTGGTTGGTAACCACGTCAATGGGAATTGCGCTGTCTTCAAGGTATTGACGCCAGTGCTTGAAGGCCTCGAATATGGTGAGTAACTCTTTATCGTGCATGTCATAATTCAATTCAGTGGGATTGAAAGATTGGGAATGAAAAGCAACGGGGTGAATTTCTCTATCCGTCGTGAAGATGGAAAGTATAGCGGCTAGTGCATAATCCGAAGCGTCTGTTTCGACTACCATGTGAGAGTCCGGAACCCAATGAGTGAGGATAGGAGCACAGGTAGTCTTTTGAAGTCCAGTTGCTGTAACTGGAAAAAAACCGCAACTCAACCGGACCCCAACCGCAAGCAACCGGACTTTTGGTTGTGGTCGGGGCTCTATGGAACACCAACCAGTCGCGGTTGGCCTGCTTGGGCTTGCCACTCAAACTGGTCATGACTGACTACAACCGGTTGCAACCGGTAATCCTTACTGAGCCACAAAGGCCCAGAAAGATCCAAGGATCACAAATTAAATTAAATTTCTTTGTATTCTACTTAATTAAAATTGAAGTGGGGGCAGGCCCAAGGTGTAATGGGGAGGATGTGGAAGGGTTTATATACCCTGGTCCCATTTGTGCATGTTTGCACATGTCGTGTGCCAGTAAACAACAACGCGACAATGCGACATGTTTGTTTGCATACGTGTACCACCAACCACAGCCACAATGACAACACCACCACTGAACACCACCACCATCCAATGCTGCCATGGCCTCCCTTGCTCCAAACGCAAGTAAAGGTGAGAACCATCCATTTTGCCACTGACAACAGGGAAAGCAGGTGAGGGACAGGCTCGAGGGGCGAAACCCCTTGAGCCCACAAGATGAGTGTTGTTTTTCCTTTCATACGAGATCACTAACACTATCTACACCTCCACAGGGCTGGCATCTTGCCCCAAATGAGACACCACAGCATGCCACGTCACAGCCGCCATCTCTCACTCCCTAAGCGAGTTGGTGACACATGCCATGTCACGACCCCCCTCCCTCGCTACAAACACGAGACGGAGGGGATTTCTTGTTTCTTTCCCTGCTGGCACCCCCTCCCTCACCCCAGAAGTGGGATGGAGGGGTTCTTCAATCATTTTCTATAGTGACAGCCCCCTCCCTCACTCCCAACGTGAGACGGAGGGGTTTCTTGTTTATTTTCTCTGTCAGCACCCCGTCCCTCACTCCCATTGCAAGACGGACAGGTTATCTTTGGCGACACCCCCCTCCCTTGATCAAACGCGAGACGGAGGGGGTTTCTCCTCTTTCGTCAACCACCGCCCCTATCCCTTGCTCCAAACATGAGACAGATGGGCTATCTATGCTGCCACCCCCTCCCTCACTCCAATGTGAGATGGATGGGTTATCCACGCTGCCAACCCCCTCCCTCACTTCCAACGCGAAGCGGAGGGGTCCTCATTTGTTTCAACACCCACCCACCCCTCTTGTACTCCACATGGGAGATGAGGGGTTTTTTATTCATTTTTTATGCTGACATGCCCCTCCCTCACACCCTATGCGAGGTGGAGGGGCCTAATTAGTTAAATGTAATTTTGTACTTGTATAAAAAATATTTATGTACATAATTGATGGTTCCAACTGGTCCCAACCGGTTGGAACCGCTGAACAACTGATCACAACTGGTCAGCTGTGGTTGCGGTTGACGGTTGTGAGTTTTCATCTAAGCAGCAACTGGTTGCGGTTGCGGTTCCGGCCAAAAAGGGCCAAAAACCGGACCGGACCGGACCTCACATCTCTAGGCACAGGTAAATTCCTCTTTGAGGCGGTTGAATGCTGTTCTACATTTCTCGTCAAAATTCCAGGGTGCATGTTTGCGGGTTAACCATGTAAGGGGCATGGTAATCTTGGAATATCCGTGAATAAAGCAGTGGTAGAAATTGCAAAACCCGAGGAAGGACTGAATGTTCTTTACCTTATGAGGTTTATGCCAGTCTAGAATAGACTGTACCAAGTTATCCTGGGCCATGTGCAAACCGTCGGGGGAAAGAATAAAACCAAGATACTCCACAGTGTCTTTGTGGAATTCACATTTCTGTGCCCCTGCATAGAGACCATGAGCGCGTAATCTCTGAAGGACTTCTTTGACATGTGCGCGGTGTTGCGCCATGTCTTCCAAGTAGACAAGGATATCGTCAAGATAAACGATAACGCAGATGTCCAGGAGATTGTGGAAAATGTTGTTCATGAAATGTTGAAATGTAGCAGGTGCATTCGAGAGGCCAAACAGTACGACTAACCATTCATAAGAACCATATCGGGTATGGAAGGTGGTTTTCCACTCTTCTCCGTCGGCAATGTGCACTAAATGATAAGCATGGCAAAGGTCAATCTTAGTATACACACAGGCTTTGTTTGGGGTGTCCAATAAATTGGTAAGCAAAGGTAGAGGATATCTATCTTTCCTAGTGATTCTATTGAGGCTGTGGTAATTGACGCAAAGCCGTAATTCCCTGCTCTTCTTTTTGATGAAGAGTATGGGTGCTCCATGAGGGAACCTGAGGGTCAGATAAAACCCGTGTTCAAGTTTTCGTCAATGAAGTTGCAAAGTGCCTCCAATTCCGAAGGGGATAGGGAGTACATTTGCCTAGGAGGCAGTGATGTGCCTTCTTCCAATTCGATCTTAAGGTCATAAGACTGATGGGGAGGAAGCATATCAGCCTTCCTTTTACTGAAAATGTCGGCGAACTTGTGATACTCTTCTGGGACTTTGGAAAGGTCCACAGGGAGTTCAGGTTCAGAATGCATGGCTTTTGCATGGCCAGAATCCATTGTAAGGGATAGTTGGAATGCTATGGATCCTTGCGTGCGCGCAGCACAAATGTAGGCTGGAGCATTAATCAAGGAAATGCACGGTGTGGAGATGTGGATGGAAGATGATTTGCTGCAGGTTCGGGTTCAAGGTGCAGAAATGTCACGGGTTTCCACTTAGGGGGGTTGGCTAGGAGGGTTTCAAATGGATCAGACAGCAAAGCTGTTTCTCTGGGAGATGTTGAAGGCGCTTGACCTCTATGTTCAGTGGATGTGGCCTGTAAACCAGTCAATCAATGGATTGTATTGTTTCAGCCAATTATAACCAAGGACTGCTGAACAGGAAGAGTCTAGCAATGTGACATAAAACTGAGTGACTAGTGTAATGCCAGTCGGGAAAAGTATCGGGATTTCTGCTACTTGCGTAATGATGGAGTTGCAAGTTCCATCAAAAAGGCGGAGTCCAACAGGTGGAACCACAGTGGTCGGGATTTTATGGTTCGAAGCGAAAGTCGTATCAATGAAGCAATGTGAGGAACCTGAGTTGACAAGGGTTTTGATAAAGAGTGATTTGGAAGGGATCCTAAGGGTGACATAGAGGGATTCAAAATCAGAAAGAGCAGATGCGTTGAGTTGGACAAATTTTGCTACATGGTTAAGGTCAACGCAACCCTCAGCCCATGCAGCTTGTTCCTGAAGGTTGCTGACCATTTTTTTGACTCTGTAGAGTCAGACTTTGACTCTTCAGATGTCAGCGCTGTAGCATGGGCTTTTGCACCCTTCGATTCCAGGCATTCCTGTGCTATATGACCCTTCTCACCACAATAAAGGCAAAGACCTTCCTTTACACAGCGTTCACGTTCTCCGCTAGTGAGCTTACCATTTTTGCCCACTTTGTTGGAGTCCCTGAATTTCTCTTTGGAACTCTTTGGGGATGATTTGGGCGAAGCGTCGGGTTTTGATGGGTTACCCAAACGAGATGTGTCAGGTTTGGACGTACTTGGGTTATTGCTGGATGTGGGTTTAGAGTCCTTGGGAGAAGCCTTACTCTCGTGACTGGCTTCTTCCTTCATCATCCAGTAGATTTCATCGGCATTTTGTGCCTTTAAGCACAAGGTAGCAAGAGTAGTGGGTTTACCACCACAAAGAACTTCGGTGCACAAGCGCAACAGAAGTCTGCGAAAATAGCGCACAGAAAGCGCAGACTCATTCCAGTCTAGTTTTGATGTGAGTTTCCAAAACTCCACATTGTACTTGACGATGCACAAATGATCCTTCATCGTCAATTCCATGAGCACCTTCTCAGCGTCACCGACTGGATCATGTGGGCCGAAATTCAATTCGAGCTCATTGATGAACGTCAGGAAATCCCACATCCAGTGGGCACTGTTCGTCAGGTCCATCAACCTGGGCTCAAACCAATTGATTGCTGCTCCCTTCAGATAAGAAAGAATGAAGAAAATCTTCTTCTCATCATTTGAGAACACATGTGGTCAATCTTGAAAATGTAAATTGCAAGACACTAGGAAGTCTCGCAGTTTGTGCAGGTCGGAACCGTCAAAAGTGTCAGGTTCCTGAACTTTAACCTTTTCTGGTTTAGGGGCGGAATGTGGCTGGCCTAATGCACTTATGCCAGTGGCAAGGTTTGACATAACTTTGAGGAACCTGTTGTTCCTGCTCCTAGGAGGAGGAACATCCTCAGGTTCTTCGTCACTGGGATTGTCATGTGGGTCACCATCACCACTGTCATCACCATGATCTGGGTTGGGCAGTTCTTCTGGGTGATCCTCTGTGTTTTTGATATATTTTAATGGCATAGGGGTGCGGTTTTCTTTAGTGTTCTCTGGTTCCGTATTAGCAGAAGCATCGGTATTTGTGCAGGTTGTGCGTGATGTGGCTGCTTGGTGTGTGCTGATAGATTCAGCACCGGAACCAATAGGTCGAAAAACTGACGATGGGCATGTGGAAGTGCCAAATGTAGTAGTATGTCGCACAGTGGTCCGGGAAGATCTATGTTGCGCAAAGAGCGCAGCGTGTTGGGAGTTTCGAGTCATTCAAGAATGAGTGATTGTCATATTGTCAAAATGTATATGCAGGGTGAAGGGAAGTCAAGAGAAATGCGAGTTTGAATATACTGTCAAAGTTGTATTCTCGTAGTGCGGAAATCCATCGGAAATGTGCGTATTTTCCAAGGGATAAAACAAACAGGACTCAGCTTCAACTTATGAGAAGTTGTGCCTTTCTCCTTGACTCCAGGTGTCCCTGATTTCTAGAGTCAGATGGGTACACAGAAATGCACCAGGTCTGCGACACACAAATGTGCAGCGGGGAATGAGTAGGAAGTGAGACTTGGACTAAGTCTTGAGTCAAAGACTTTGGTTGGTGACTTTTATCAATATTCAAACTAGAGAAGCTCCACCTAATGTGAGAGCTTTTATACTAAGTTAGGGACTACCGTGGATATCCATATGTAATTTATGGATATGGGATTTGTGGGGTCATTATTAATGGTTAGGCTAAGACACATTGCACTGAGGTGAACATACTATCCACTCATGTGTACATGAAGCCATTAAGCCTAAGGTTTATATTTACAGTGTGTAGGTCACAATGGATGCCGTGGATGGCCAATTTTCAGAATAATGGCCATCCATGCATCCATTTCAATATACAGCTTGCATATCTCATGTAAACTGTCCTAGATTTCATCCAGACATACATAGGAATCATATGAAACATGTTACAATACAGCTAGATACAAAAAGAAAAATTGAGCTCATGGCAAATGATTTAGAATGGAGTGTCAATTATCCATGGATGACCCACGGTAGTCCCTATACTAAGTACAAATAGTTCTACAATAATCTAGAGTCTGCTTTACTACTGACTTAGTAATGTTATTAGTCAGTAGGTCAGTGAACGCATGGTTTCCCCGAAGCCTAGAAAATTCTACCTTGTTCTTTTTCCCAAAATTGAATAACACTTGCAATGCAGTGCAAGGCTGTGCATTGTGAATGCGTATCCGTCATGTGCGATTTCTCCACTCGGGTTTCCCCGCAGGTTTGCGACACGAGTGCACAGCTAAGGATCAGGTCATGACAGCATCACCCCCTTGATGTCAAGGTGACTTATGTATGTAGTTAGGACTTTTCATTACACATATGGCACTAGGGGTTCCAATTTATCTATGATACTTTGGCATAACTGTTGATGACACTACAATGGTTCTAGGTAAGTAATATATATATAGTAAGGTCTGAGTTCAATTTTTGCTTATAACAAACAGTATAAATAAGTAATTGTGTAGCTAAATAATATCAAGTGAGGTAGTAAGGATAAGTAAATAATTACAGGTTGACAAGAATTCTGCAAGTGAAGCAGTTGCCTTGCAGCTGTATTAGCAGCCTTGTCAAGTGACATTTGACTTGTAATGATGTTA
The DNA here is from genome assembly GCA_003316345.1 of Tricholoma terreum. Classification (NCBI taxonomy): domain Eukaryota; kingdom Fungi; phylum Basidiomycota; class Agaricomycetes; order Agaricales; family Tricholomataceae; genus Tricholoma; species Tricholoma terreum. The sequence goes on along the minus strand of QFEU01008236.1, from coordinate 3,821 downwards.
TAACGTGACTGGTACCTTGCAACGGTCCGAACATTTCAATTATCGGGGTGTCTTACAACTTATCTTACCAGACAAGCCCGATGTGTCATTATAGACCCGTGTGATCACTTGCAACTCAATTCGGGTTTTTCCGACAAGGTAGCAGCTGCCACTACCACTGTCACAGCCCCCAATCAAACCAAGCCGAAACCATGAATCCAAGCTGCGCAGTAAAATTAAAAAAGAGCCGTTTGATATGAGTGGTGGCATGTTACGACAGTTGAGCACTATCAAGTTCTTGAGGTCGAATGTTGGTGGATAACGAGAACAATCTCAGTGGACACCTTCAAGTTCAACACGCGGTCATTCTGAATCATTCTGAATAGTTTATCTGATGGCTGACAAATAGTATCACACATAGGTACGAGCCAACAGCCATCTATGTGGGGTCGTGGTCGGATAACCGTGGCTGGCCATACGGTTTTGTGGTATGTGGACGTGATTTAGACACCTGGCTTTGCCAAAGAACACCGAGTAGGAACAAGTCACTACCACTATTCGGCTACAAATGTGTGGCGAAAGCGTGACAGGATGTTACGGTTTCGACACACGTTCAAGTCGTAGCGAGGAAAGACGTGATAAAGTGAAACTCGTTATTCTGAAGGATAGTCGCAAGTACGTAGGGTTTATATACCTACAGAGAAGTCTGATATAAATAGATAGTAATGACTCTTTGAGACATGAATGAGTAGGCAGTGCGGTAGTCACAGGAATAGTGGGTAAGGAGAGTGATAAACTAGGAGGGTTGATAAGTAAGAGAATAATCGGTCAAATAGAGTAGATAGTCCTGTGCAGTATCCAGACTGCAGATATTGGTGACGACGAGGAGTGATCCGGACGCTTATTAAGTCACAATCGTCACAAAATGGGACATAGATGTGATCAACTCCGAGTCATGTGGCCTGGCCACGTCGATAAGCCCCAACTGACTTCTATGGGGCGCCTCACGGTGACAGCTAATCAAAGGTTTCCAGAAAGTTTTGACAGCCACAACCATAAGGCGATAAGGCGATATACTCCATTCTTAGTTAGATTGTCAGGGGATGAGCCTCATGTCACCTTAATTGCAACGCTATGCCAGTCTTCCGCAGTTGAACACAGTATTCGATCGTTTGGGAGCACCTAAATGCAGTCCACAATGGCTCCTGGCGAGCCGGCGCATTCATCAACCCTATTATCCCAAGCTCAACTCGGAATGCAAGAAAACTCTACTGAGACCAAGCCAACAAATTCCGCGAGCTTTTCCCCCCATACAGAAAATGCAACGCCATGGACTAATAATTGCTCTTTCCTAGGCCCCACCATTTAAAGAGTTTCAACAAGTCCTGGCATTCATTTCTTCCATTGGCTTAGCCACAGCCGCATCATGCGCATTCAGCCTCGTCGGGATCACATCCTCCTTCAGCGATTCAAGCGACCCCACGAAGGCTCAAATAAAAAAAAGCGGTCTCTTCCTCAGCTGGGCATCTGCATGCTTTATCGTCGCCATCGGCTTCGGCGCAGCGACTCAGCTATTATACACTGAACCGGTGATCATTCATATACTGGGAAAGAAAGAGATGAGCACGGAAAAAGTCATTATTCGGGTGGGATTGGCGTGTTTTGCGTGGATCGCTTTGGGGTTCCAGACGGCGGCGATGGTCTTGTTCGGTCAGGCTTTGAACCTTTTCGCTCCTGGACCAGTGTATTTGGCAAATTTTGGGTTGGGGACTAGTGCGGTGCTTGTGGTGATTGTGACGTTTGTGGGTATGACTTCGGAGCGCAAGGGACGAAAGAAGTTGTCGATCCTTTGGACGTTGGGCGGGTTGGTCCCGTGGTTGAGTCGTTTGGGTAAACTATTTGGTAGGTGATTTTTTGTTGTTAGTTGGTTGGACGGATATTGCACGGTATTTGCAGATTCAAAGAAGGCGAGGTCCAGTGGTGGGAAGAGTGGTGCAGCGGACGGTAATCGAGCAGGGATATAGTGGGAATTCTACCGCATCGACCATGAACGACACATGGGACTCTATCGGAGGTAGCATGATTATTGACGCTACATTAGCTCTAGCCCTGAATGCAATACTTATATTGGATGGGAAGCAGACGACTGCCCAGTCTCCCCAGCATTCGCCTGATACCGCTCAACCCAATCAGCTTCCCCAGAAATTGACACATCGACTTGAATCCAGTGTATTCGTCTGAGAAGCAGCTCCATATTGCGGTCATTGTAATATAGGTGACCGCCTTTAGGGTGTTTGATCAAATGTGTCTTTTGTGTCTTTGTGTCGAGGTCATCGACTTTGAAGATTGTATATTCAGATTCGGAGGGAGGGATAGAATAGAGGGTGCTGTGAGCGAAGTAGAACACCGTTTTCACGGCATGGCGGTAGCCTAAGAATTGAGGTGGAAGAGTTGGAGCGCCTATAAAAAACTGCATGAGCGAGAGGAGTAATAAAGGGAGGATCTGACCGTCGTTGAGTACCCTAACAGAAAATTCGTTGAGGGAAGGTTCACCGTGTCGTCTCTGGTACGATGAAACAGTGTGTTCCCAGTATTGCGCTAGCGCAGGGTTCCCGAACCTCGGGCATCCGAAGAGAACGAGCTTCAATGGTAAGGGTGTAGGTGGACGTGGGATAGATTCAGCATTGAGATCGTCCGTCATAACGTCTAGGGCGAGCAGACAACACATCACTGCCCCAAGACTATGTCCTGTGAACACCATCTCCTCAACTTCGCAATCCAGCTGAGCTTTAGCTAGTTGTTTCAGTGCGACTGTCCGTACACCATTATACATCTTCCAAAACCCAGCGTGTACCGCACATCCACTCCCGTGAGGATATCGTATCAGCAAAGCGTCCAGATTGTGAAGCGACTGTGAAAGAGAGGATGTACCGGAAAACGCGAGGACAAGCTGTTTCCTCTCGGCTCGATATGCAACATACCCTTGTAAATTGCACACCGTTCCGCGAAAGGCGGAGTGGAGACGAGAGCTTGGAAGGGCGTCGTAACCGTCAAGTGGGAAGCCGGGTTGTTGAAGAATGTCCATGTGCTTCCATACGAACTCTGGAGAGAGATGGCCGTGTGCTAGCTCTGCGAATTGGCCGATTTCGGTTAGCTCTTCTTGTAGTTCGATGGGAGCCAGGTCAGTGGAGGTGAGGGTATGTGAAGAATGGGTGCCGAAGATCCTGGAGGCCCATCGGAAATTCTCCATTTTTTCGGAGGCGTACATTCGTGCTTGTTCATCGGATAAGGGTGTATGGGGTGACCAGAGCCATCCGAACATAATGGTGAGAAGAATGTGAGGACGATGTTGGAGGCAGGCGTTCATGAACGATCGCGTTTTGCCCAGTACAGAACGCGATCCTCGGAAACGCCCACGAGACTTAAGCACACGTCATAAGTCACTAGTCACTAGTCACTCTCCACCTTGCCATACGTCTTCGCTTTGTAAGCTACGAAAAATGATTGATCTCTCGGGACCTTCCGAGACGTGCAGTCACGCCTGGTAACACTTCTATAATTGCATCGTAAACTAATAAGGGGGTAATTCTAGCGGGGCTGTGACGGTGTTTGCACCTGGTAGCAGCTGCTACCTTACATAATGATAGCAGCTGCTACCTCCTGTTATGTACATACTATCCCACACTCCTGCTTGTTACAATCAACGTCGTTTTGACACTTCTTCTGCAACCTCCCCAGGCCTGATTGACAGATAAAGGTATACATATGTGTGTTATAAAGTGTTATTGATGTTAAACCCAGTAAATTAGGATTTCCCCTCCAGGATCTCATCTGATAAGGCT
>QFEU01008225.1:0-23704 GCA_003316345.1 Tricholoma terreum | reverse complement strand
AAAGATACAAAAAATAAAAGTGGAAAAACAACCCCTCACATTCATGAGGGGTGTGTCATGTGGTCTGATGTCCAGGGCATCTGTGCCCCCCATTTATTGTATCCCATCCCCCCTCATGAGGTCTTTACACTCCCCCACCTATTCTGGTCAGATTCCGGTTATTCCGGCCAGAATAACTGGAATTTCCGGAATCCGGTGGACTTTTTTTTGTATGTATTTTACCCTTTAGGGAACGGTTCTGGTTGGACTAATTAGGAATTTTATCCCCAGAATCCCCAGAACCCTCCTGGATGCAGAGTAACCAGAATCCGCATAGCTGTCACCATCACCATGACACGTGACTGCCCACTCTGTGACATGTGCCAGCTCACCACCACCATCATCAGCACTACCTCCCTTCCTTCCTCTCCACTCACCCACCACCACCACTGTGTTCCCATGCCCATGCCCACTCCCACCATCACCACCACTTAATGGGCCAACTGGACAGAACACAGGCCCAAATGACAGTTGGCAACTGCCAACTGTCGTTTGGGCTATAGATAAGTTTTTTTGTTTTTATTTATTCTTTTGTTTTATCAATTTACTAATTGTATTGTATTGATTTTAGGTTGTATTCTACTAGTAACGACAGGCAACAACAAAAAACACGCATCACACACACATGGCCACCAAATCCCCCTCCTCCCTGTTCAAATGGGATGTGAGGCTATTGACACAGGCTAGGAGGATGAAGAGGGACACTGGGAGACCCCAGAAGGGGAATACCTGCCTGGTAAGCACCCAGCACCCTGTACACATGCCATGTCACACTGACATGCACAAACCCCCCCCCAAATGGAAAACGCCCACCACCACCCATGCCTACCACTGCAAGCACCTGCTTGCAGGTTGGGTAGGGTGAGTGAATAACGCCAGGCACTGACAATGCCAAGGAATGGGCACCAAAGCACCCAGCCCCCCCCATATGCGCACCACGTCATGCTGATGCATGCAACCCCCTGCAGGCCCCAGCACCACCCACGTGACACACCACCCACCTCCAGCCCCCTGAGCAACTGCTCATGGGGTGGATGCCTGGTGGAGCACCCCCGCTGTGAGCCACTGCTCACAGGTGGGATCGCAGGTGCTAATGGCTGCATCAACAATGAGGACCCCAGTACCCAGAGATGACACACTGCCCGCCACCACACCTACGAGCAGCTGCTCATAGGGTGGTTTGCAGATATGTACCATGCCAGGGAGCGAGGAAGACAAGCACGGCAAACTCCAGCATCCACCCCCACTGCTGCAAGCATTTGCTCACAGGGTGGTTTGAGTGCTACTGGCCGCATCACCCCACCTCCTCCAATGGACACAACAGGTACCACAACCAACAACCATCACACAACGGACAACACACCACCTGTCCCTAGCCTCATGAGCCACTGCTGGTGGGGTGGGACACAGGTGGAATAACAAAGCACACAGCCCCCCACATCAAACAATGCACCAGCCGCCTCCAGCCTCACGAGCCCCTGCTCGTGGGGTGGAACATGGGTGGAATGATGATGCACAAAGCCCCTGCATCAAACAATGCACCACCTGCCCCCAGCCTCATGAGCCACTGCTTGTGGGGTGGATTATGGGTGGAACGGCGATGCATACAGCCCCGCACCGAACAACGTGCCACATGCATCCAGCCTCATGAGCCACTGCTCATGTGGTGGAGCGCAGATGAGGTGATTGGAGGCCACCACAGCCCACTGTGACAGCACCCACAACCACTGCCACGAGCCATTGCTCGTGGGGGGGAAGGGGTGCTATGTGAGGTGGTGTGTGGCAGGGGGTGTTTTCCACTGGAATCCAGTCGGAATAACTGAATTCCAGCCGGATTCCAGGAATTCCGGTTGGACTGACTGGATTCCCGGGAGTCCGATCAGAATAGGTGGGGGAGTGTAAATTACAGCAGAATTGTTTCGATCATGGAGTATTCTGCAGTCATCTCTTTGTTCAATAGGTACTGGAATATGTTTTTTGGTAATCTCATTATTTGAGATTTGAAGGTGTACCTGTTGGGTGGTCTAACCATTTTGACCCATGTACCTTGTCAGTCTATGGTGAAATTCCATGACCTCTTCCTTTTGAACATATTTGGTATTCCAGAATTTTTCCACAGCAATCCCTACCACTATGTGGTGGACAAACCTGTTATATAGACTGATTACTACTAATTTGAAGGACCATGTGTCCTTCATGTGGTTTACTCCATCCATATTATTGTCATACCACATCAGTGCGTGGCCATTGAGGAACAGTGCCATGCAAATTATGTGGTCTTTATCTGTTTCTGTTCTACAATATTTGTTTACTCGGAACCACCTTAGAAGGCTTATTAGCCATCTTTCAAATGTGTCCGCGTTCTCCTGGCTGCTATAGCATTTGGGTTCTGGAATCTTGGGGGGTTTAAACCCATCACCCACATTGATCCTTTGGCCCACATACTCATCAATTATTTGATGGTATTTGTTATGAGTGGCCTGCAGATACTTTGTTACCCACAGAGCTCCTCTGTCCTTGTATGCATCCAATTTGGTGGTGTGTGACCACTGATATGGGACATTATAGTTCCTTGAACAAGGGGTGTCCCTCGTCCTTGATCTTGTTCAATCTTCTTCTAGGGGTTGGGAGCCCACTACCTCTTCCTCTTTGTCAGTGGGTGGCCTACTACCCCCACCATTCTCCTCGTCTCCACTATACAAGAATCCACTGTCATCTCTGTCATCTCTGCCATCTGGTACTCTTCCTGCTACCCTCTTTGAACCTCTTGAGGAATTCCCTCAGAAGATAGAATTCCTAATAGTTCGGCATTGGCCCCTACCACTAGCCAACTGAGGTTCATTTTGTTGTAGCGATTGCCCAGGTCTGATATCCTGGGTCTGTCCTTCTCTATCGAATACTATCCCCTGGTCTAATACCAGGGATTCACTGTAAACCCTAAGGTCCTCATTTCATAGCCTTTGGTGAACCACTCTTTCTGATTGGATGTTCAGTTCATCCCTTGGCATTGATGTTCCATTTGAGGTTGAGCCTGCCAATCTCGCCGGTGGTGGGTTCCTTGCCCTCTGTCCGGCCTTCAGTTGTCATTCTGTGACTGAACTTGTTTCATCCAGCTGCTGTGGTTGTAGCAGGCTTTGTTCTACCCTCCTCAGCATATCTGGCATTGAGGGTGTTGATTCTTGGGTGTATGCTCTCGTATCCTCCCTTAATTTTCTTTCTGTTGTGTCCCTTTCTATTGCAACTGCGTTCTGCCTGATGGTGTTTATGAACACTGTCCATTCCCATCTGGAATGGCCTTCTGGAGGTTCACTATTTCTCAAATTATCTATTACAGGTCCATCGCCACCATAAACCTCCAGTACTAATAAGTATATAAGGAATCTGCCCCATGTTCCAGGTATAAAGCCTAGAGCTGGGCCTGAGGCCTGTAACCTCTGTAATAATGGTTTGATGATGTCCTCTAGAACCTCATCTTTCATGTATCCCCACAACCTTTCCAGCCTCTCACTCTTAGTTTCCCCCAATGTTGATTCCCACTTTTTCTCTTCTTTTATATTCCTCCATGATGGGTCTATGCCCCTTGCTTGTGATGTGGTGTATTGCCTCATTGTTATAGCCTGACCTGTGTTTGGTTCATGTTCTGGTATCATTGTTGCTATTGATGATGTGGCGGTTGTCATGGTTTCTAGAACTCAATTGATGTATCCATCAACTGATATTCAAGTTGTGGACTTGAAGCTGCTGATCTCCATTGAAGTATTGGAGTCTCTGGCCTCTTCATGTGTGACATGGCTTTAACTTCTTCACTGACTACTGTCAGTGTTGGATTGTCCACTGCTATCGTTGCTTCCTTTTCTTTCTCCTTCCCTTTCTTCTCCTTTGTGGTGGTCCTAGTTGCAGTCCTGGAGCATGTCATGCTTCGAGTCTCTTTAGTCAACTTTGTGTATGCAAAGTTCGCAGGTTATGATTGGAGAGTATGCTCTCCAATCCCAGTAATATAGAAAGAATGTTCAAAAAAGTGTAATGGGTGTGGTAGGTGCTGCTTAGGACCTCACACAAAAGAATACAAATATGTATATATTTCTGTGTGCTTGAGGTATTGCTAAGACTTCAGTTGCCCATATAGCTGAGCTTGGCTATATGTGTTTGGCAACCCCTGTTACAAACAACTACACACTACCTTACTGGCAGTGTCCTCTTACAGTTTGTCTCATTCAGCCCTTCTAGTCATTCAACCCAGTGTTCTGCTTTTACCTTCCATATCATTTCGGAGTAACAGTTGCATTGCTGGTGGTGTTCTGCATGAATGGGGTGGTCTCAATTTGAGTGATGGTACTTTGCTTTCCCCACTAGTTTCTGTGTTTGTTTCTTCACCTCCACTAACTCAGATGACCACCAACATTTTGAGTATGGGCTTGGTTTTAAGAGTTTGATGTGCTTATTGATCATGTCTTGTATAGCCTCATTCAGGATTTTGAGTCTGTTGTCGAATTCCTATACAGAAGTGATCTCTGTGGGTGGTGGTAAGTTAGTAGGGTTTTTTTTCAGGGTTTTTACCAGTTCTGGCCAGTTGGCTATTCTGAAGTTGCATCTGGGTGTTGATAGGGATTTCGGCACATGTATATTGAGTTGCATTATGATGGGGTAGTGGTCCATCTTAACTGGGTGTGATATGTCATCTGTGTTGCATTTGACAATCATATCTAGAAGCCCTTTGCTGCAAAAACATTGTTGACTCTAGTGTAGTTACCTGTGCTGTGGGATCGTAACATTGATGATACTCGGCCAGGAAAACCAAACAAAATATCTAAATGTGTTTGTTTAGTACTACTCAAGCTAGAGGAAGGTTGCGAGGTGTTAGAATGTCTATCACAGATGCCAACAATGATACATGATGGTCGTGTGAAGAGTGTGAGGGTGTTTATGATGGTCTGATGATGGTCACGTGTGCCCGATACGCATTTGTGATTATCAAACATTGGATGTGCAGGATAGCAGGGGTTGAGAATGACGTTTAAGACACGATGGAAGATGAAGATGATGACAAAGATGTTCGAGAGATGGATACAGTGATATACAATATGATAGCTAGTCGCAAATATGCACAACAAAGTTCGCAATTGTTTTGCAAAACTTCGGACTAATCGAGAGATGATCTTTGAGTTGGACTCTTAGATCTAGAGACAATAGGAGTCGAGATGATTTCTTATTGCTACTGAGTAGATACTACAGGCTTTTATATGTTTTTAGAATGAAAAATACCAAAAGAGAATAAGGTCATGAGACCATAGATGTATATCAAAATGTATCAGAACAATAAAGAACTGCAACCAAGGGTAAAACATAAGAAAAATGAACTAAAGTGAAAGGGAACTGTCTTATTGTTGTAATTTTGGAGTGTGAAATAGAGCACATCATGACCTCTTAAAACGCCCACCAGCCACTGGCACTGGCTTGCAAAATTGTCTTCTACTAGAATACAAGGTCAATGCATGTTACCTTCAACATTAGAAGACCCATTTTGCAAAATATTACTCTGACTAGAAGCTAAATAATTTTGCAAAATACTTTTTAACTACAAATCATACTATCACTATATATGTCCAATACCCCTGAAAAAGGTAATTACTTCAGTTCCCATGCTGCCGGGGGGCATACCAGTTAGGGTTCGGTTAGGCTGGTCAGGGTTCAGTTAAGGTTCAATTAGAGTCTGGTTAGCCTGTTAGGGTTAGCTGGCTTGGCATCAATGCATGAACAAGGCTTTAGCATGCTGACCTGAGATGACCCGGCTTGGGGGACCCCCCGAGCGTAGCGAGGGAGGGGAGGGTCATCAAACGGTTGGCCCTCTTTGTGCGCAGTGGTGATATTAGTTAAGCACATCAAGTTTTTGATGCGCTAATGCATCAGCTTGGCTCGTCATCTGCGCATTATCTCAGCTCGGCAGGCTCGGCTTGGCTGTAAGGAATGCTTTGATTTGAGGCACAAAAATGAAGGTCTTGAGGGTCAAGAACATAATTGGAGCCATTCTGACATAGGACCACTAGAGGAATGGCTTTTGCAAAAGCTTAGATCCTTCCCTTTTTGGATGAAAAGGGAAAGTGGGTAGTTTTGTTAAATTTTGTATGTGTGAAAAGACTTCTAATTAGAGTAAAATATGCATCAAGTGTTTGTTCTAATTAGAGGTACATTTTGCACGAAAACAACATATATGCCTGAGACGCCGTCATCCCTTCACAAATACGTCCAAAATGGTGGCTGCGAGTGCAATAGGGTACCTCGAGAGGGATGGATAATTGTCGGAGGATCAGTTTGAAGAGGGCGGAACATAGCCGATCACGGCTGAAGTCATATGATGAAATGCAATGTAGGTTGAAGCAGTCCAATGTTGGTCGGAGAATGATTGGGGATGCAAAAGTGTGTTCAGATGAAGATCGGGTGATGCGGAAGGTCAATTGAGGGACTGTCAAATGTCTGATGTGTGCTGATCTCGAATTTAGGCTAGCAGGTGACCGTATCATTCTCCCCCTTACTGAAATCCTGACTGTCCCAGTCAGCTGAATATGTCACGTGCCAATCACGATCACGGGACCATGTTGAAAAAAGTTTTTAAGGCCCTGATCTTTTCGTTTCTTCATTTTTCATTTCCAACCCTATCTCTCCTCTGTGAACACTCGGACATGTCTCAACTACTTGCAGAACTCAAAACCGGTATCCTCGACCATGCAAGATTGATGCCCAAGGCTGGAAAAGCCACGGATTCTGACTTTGGGGTCTGGGGCAAACATTTTTGTGAGCAAATGGTACATTTCACTGCTCGACTCCTTATTGGGCAATTAATGCATGCTGAACAGAGTAAATATGACAATATGGCGGATGGCCTTGGCAAGGAACGGAGTACGAGCATTCAAATGCTTGTCAATGAAGCCTTCGCATTGTTCGCACCTCTCACGTGACCCAAATGGATACCATGGGGGGCGAACTCCTCTTCTGCAACCTGAAGGAAGCACAAGAGAAAGAGGCACACAAGGCGGAAGAGGCAAGGGTACAGGACAAGAAAGAAGAGAGTCTGTGAGGCTGCCGAAGAGTGGACAGCCCAACTCGAACGACGATGGGTGGCCTTGGCTGAGGCGCGGAAGGTGGTCATGGACAAATTTCACACCAAACAGATTTCGAAGGACGAGCTGAAATCACGGAACAGAGAATTGGAGGCCGAGGCAAAGGCAATTGCAAGAGTGGAAGTGGGCGAAGTGGAGGATGAGGAGGGTGGAGACAAGGAGATGACTGACCTCCCAGTTGTGCAGGTGCAGAAGCGGAGGATGTCAGTGGACAAGAAAGGCAAGGAGGATGAGGATGAGGTCGAGGTTCTCGACGTAAAATGGACAAAGTTCGTGGACAGTGGGCTTCTTGATTTCAAGGGCCCAGTACGTAATCGTTTTCGTTCTTCAACGTGATGCTAACCAAGATTGTAGTGCAACCAATGTGCAAGAATCAGGTCGAGACTGACCTGCATAGTCAAGGAGGGGTCCCCAAAGTGCACAAAGTGCATCCAAGTGGTCCAGGGATGCTACTGGGAGGGAGTGTTGAGGAAGGGACTCTGCAAGGGTGAGCTAGTGAAAGGGAAACAGGTGAAACGGGCCCCTCATCTGTCGCAAGATGCATAATACGATCGGCAACTCCTAAAATAATAACTAACCAATTGGCCTATGATAGCACCAAAGGTGCATGTCATCAAGAATGCTGTCGAGCCCGAGGCCAGACCATTGAGGTCACCTGAGAGACCAAAGAGGGATGCGAAGGGAAAGGGAGATCCCTGGAGCACACGAGGTTGATGCAACATACAACGAGTGGGCAACCCGCTTCCAAATCCTCTTGGAGATAAGGCTGAGAAAACAGATCTAGCATAAAGTGTTGGCAGACGAATTGGACGCCTTAGATCGAAAGCTGGCTGATTACGACACATAGGGGATGGGGGGGGGGTGTTCAGTTCTTATGTATATATTTTGTTTTTATGTCTTCTTGTTAAAAATTTCTTCTATTGCTATTTGAATTAAACGATAAGTGAAAACATAATAAAGAAAACAAGTGAAATAACATGAAAAGGGAAGGCTCAGTAAGTCATCACGGCCAAAAACCCTTTTGAGTTTGCACAACCATGCAAGATGCGATATCGTGGCTTGTAGAATACACTAAAAATATACGAAAGTGAGCGCGAGTCAATCAGAAATGAAGTTCAAATATTAGAAATCGGAATTGGGGTCCACAACATTTTTGTAATGGTCATCATCAACATCGGATGTAGTATGAAGTTCATCGAGATGTTGATCAGGGATATTGAGGAAGTTTGAGGGAAGGGGAATTACCTTGCGTGTGAGATAAGGCAAGAGTCAGAAGGTGGCGATGGGGTGATGGAAGACTGTTCCGTTGAGTTTGCAAATAATATATATGCCTCCATAGTTGCGTTTGACCACAATGAGAGGTCCAAGATATCGAGGTCGCATCTTGTGATTGAGGGACTTTTTGATCTTCCACCTGTAGTAGCTATACTTATTAATCACTTAAGGACACTTGCCCAACAAAGCTTATGCATCCAGCTGGTTAACTGCCCAGATAGGCAGTTGCCCAAGGCTCTCAGACATATCCCACTATAAAACATAAAACTAGCAAGTCATGTGATGGTTGTGTATATATATATCACATAACTTCAGGGAAAGTCATGTGACCATTTCCTTTTTGGGAAAAAATCATATGGTTGGATTCAAATTTGTTTTGGCATCAAAACATCTATGACCAAGTATCATCAGAACTGGCTTTCTTATTGAGAATAACATATGTAAACAATACTTACAGGAGTGTTTGCAAAATCTCAAATTTTCTTTTTTGGAAAAAATGATATGGTTGTATCCACAATTTTCTTGGCATTATAATCACATGATCCAAAACCTCCCATTTACTGAGAATAACACATGCAAATAATGCAAATAGAGAACTTTGCAAAATTTTGTTGAAATTTATATATTGTCTTATTGGGCTGCCATCTTCTATTTTAAGCATAGCATGCCACGTGAAACATCAATCTTATATAATAATTACATTTGAGGCCAGAAAATTATACTTACATAAGCCAAACCTTATTGTAGAGCCATTTGATGAATGTTTGGATATATTTGTATTCTAGTAGTCATGTGACTTTTGGTGCAAGCACATGTCATGTGATGTATTAGCAAAAATCACATGATTGGCTAGTTTTACGTCTTATGGTAATATATATCTAAGAGCCTTAGGCAAATGTCTACCTGGGCAGTTAACCAGCTGGATGCATGAGCTTTGTTGGGCAAGTCCCCTAACTTCATATATAAAAGTAGCTGCACTGGCTGTGAACAAAGGCCCAACTTTGTTCGGCTTCCAAGATCCGGTTCTTTGTATGAAGCAATTGAGTAATATTATAGAATGACCTATAATACATTCCTAAATTGCTAGCATCGAAGATGCCGACGCAAAGCTGTTCTCCAACGAGTTTGTCCATATCTGATATTGACCACTTGCGATTGTTTTCGGAACCAGGGTAGAGCTTATGGATCGCAGTTCTGAAGTTGTTGAATAATGTGCCTGCACCGAACTCGGGAACTGATTCCCAAAGCTCAGCTAAGTTGATGTTGAGATAGCGGCAGGCGTGACGTTTCATCTGGTCTGAATCGGTAATGTTACAAGTTCCAAACAACATATTGAGCTCATTGAAGTACCGATGAAGTTCGCGAGGCTGAGTCGGGTCAAGCTTCAGTGCTGTAGAATGACCTTGTGTGGGCATTACACTATGTGCAGTTGCAGTTATGAGTGGGTTTGGTGTTCCTGTACCTGATGCCATTGGAAATAATAATGTTGGAAAGACTAAAGGAAGTGGTGAAGGAGTGATAGGGGTTGAAGGTGAATGTAATTTGGATGATGAGGAGAAGAAGGGATCAGGAATAGGTTGAAAGGATGGAGTAATCAGGGATGTCGGTAATGGGAATAAGGTGTGATGCGTTGAAGATTGTTCTGGAACTAATACTAATACTTCTCCCGATGTCGTGAGAGAGGCGAAGGCTTTGCGAGTTTCAATTTGAAGGTTTCGAGCAGCTGTTGGCCAAAGCCGTGAAGTGCAATCAGGTGTAGGTGATGAAATGATTCAGAAACCCTTACAGTGGGCTCCAAAAATGATGATACTCGGCCAGGAAAACCAAACCAAACACCTAAATGTGTTCATTTAGTACTACTCAAGCTAGAGGAAGATTGCGAGATGTTAGAACGTCTATCACAGACACCAACAATGATATGTGATGGCTGTGTGAAGAGTGCGAGGGTGTTTATGATGGTCCGACGATGGTCATATGTGCCCGATACGTGTTTGTGATGATCAAACATTGTACGTGCAGGATAGCGGGGATCAAGAATGATGTTCAAGACATGATGGAAGATGAAGATGACGATGAAGACATTCGAGAGATGGATACAATGATACACAATATGATAGCTAGTCGTGAATATGCATGACAAAGTTCGCGATCATTTCACAGAACTTCGGACTAATCGAGAGATGATCTTCAGGTTGGACTCTTAGATCTAGAGATGATAGGAGTTGAGACAATTTCTTATTGCTACTGAGTAGATACTACATGCTTTTATATGTTTTTAGAATGAAAAATACCAAAAGAGAATAGGGTCATGAGACCATAGATGTATATCAAAATGTATCAGAACAATAAAGAACTGCAACCAAGGGTAAAACATAAGAAAAATGAACTAAAGTGAAAGGGAACTGTCTTATTGTTGTAATTTCAGAGCATGAAATAGAGCGCATTGTGACCTCTTAAGACACTGTCGTCCCTGTGTGAATACATCCAAAATGGCAGCCGCGAGTGCAATAGCATACCTCGAGAGGGGTGGATAATCGTCAGAGGATCGGTTTGAAGAGGGTGGAACATAGCTGATCATGGCTGAAGTCATACGATGAAACACGATGTAGGTCAAAGCAGTCCGATGTTGGTCAGAGAATGATTGGGGATGCAAAAGTGTGTTCAGATGAAGACCGGGCAACACGGAAGGTCAATTGAGGTACTGTTGAATGTCCAATGTGTGCTGATCTGGAACTTAGGCTAGCAGGTGACCGTATCAACATTGGTATGAAGGCTGGTAGTGCCATCTTCATGTTATGTCTCCCTAGCATGTTCAGTAGTGGCTGTGTTCATTTGAGGTTTTCGTGAGTGAAAAGGTGTGTATTCCTGGCTTCATCCCAGAGAGGGTGGTGTCAGTTGAAGTCTCCCAACCAGACGGTGTGTAGGGGGCCCCTCATGTACTATTGTTGCTCTCAGTCTCACATATATACTGATAGGTGTGTCAGCATGCTGTTGTTGTTGCAGTTGTTGTATACATTAATGATCCGCAAAGTGCTGAAATTGCCTGTAATTTCTATTGCTGTAATGTCTGGGTGCTGGAAGGGTATCTGTTTTCATGCATCTGTTAGTATGTTCATGTTTACAAGGATTACTGATCTTGTCACCTGCAAGTGGTCTTTATGGGTATTGGGGTATATTGTGATCCATTGGTTGTTAGCACATGATTTACTGTTAAAGTCAATATAAGGTTTCTGTATGGCACATATATCATAATCAACATGTCTGAGGCTTACCAGGAGGTCTAGCTGGCTTATTAGTGATTTGTTGATGTTTTGTTGCTGTATTTGAAAAGGTTTACATCCAGCTTTGTCTTGTTGGTTTTCAGGCATTTATGTACTTGAGTGGGGAGTGTTCTCTCTCTGTGTTGGATCTGTTTGCGCCTTGTCCTGGGGGTATTTTGCCTGGTTCAGGGTCCCCCCATCATGATGTTCAACTCTGCGTCAGGTTTGGGGTATTCACCTGCTCCTGGTTCCTTGGTTGGTGTGTGTTTGAGAAGAAATTTTCTAGTGTCATCTGTGCTGACCTCGTGGGCCATCAGTTGTCTGCTGCACCTTCATTAGCTCCTGTTCGAGTTACACCAGACACATCCTGTCTTTGTCCTTGTGGGACACATGGTCTTCCTCATTGTTGCTGTATTGTTTGCCAGTCTTCCATGAATCAGTTTTGGTGTCTCGTATCTGCAAAGTGTGAGTTATGCTCCCCATCTTTGCAGTGGCCCTGCTGTTGATGTTCACTATGTGGTTCTGGTGCATTCAGTAGTTTCCATGTAGCAGGGTTCTGAGTTGGGAAGAACTTATACTTATTTTCCAGTATCCATTCTTGAATCTTGTTCTTTTCAGATGCATATTTTGGGCAGTTGCAGTCCATGGCTCCATGTCCTTTCACTGTGTCACCTATGCAGTTAGCATAGTTAAATGCTTCTTGGTCAGTACAGCTGCATTGCAATGTACAGTGGGGTCCTCCATATCACGTGCATGTGTCTTTGTCCACTTTACAGTCCAAGATGTAGTGGCTGAACTTTTGACACTTGAGGCAGCATTGTGGTTCTGAGAGCATTTTCTGTACTGTTACGTGCTTCCCCTTGATGAAAATACCATTTTGGATGCCATTGGCTGTTTCTCAGTTGAGGATCCCCATGGTGACATGAGCTACCTTCTGATTTTTTGATCAGAGGTGTGGGGGCTTGATGTACTTCGAGAATGCGACTGAATCTTCCATCATGCTGTTAACTTCTTCCAGTTTGGTATGTGCGAAACTTGATCCTGCATTGAAAGAGGTCAGGACACATTCTGCTATCACATAGTATAATTTGTTCTGGATGTTGGAGGTGCCACCAAAGTGTGCCATAAAGGATTTTTGGACATTCAGGTCTTGTAGCCACACTGCTGTCTCTTCCATGTTCAGTTGATATAATATGCTCCCATTTCACAGCTTTTTCACTCCAATGAATGTGTTGTGCTGTGGTTTGTCCATGCCTTCCCAGCCCATGAAATCCAGCACGGTATTTGCCTTGTTACTAGGTCTTTTTCTGTGAGGTTGTCAAGTGCGTTATCAGTAGTGTTTCAGTCTTTTTGTATCAGGATATGCCTATCTGCATTATTCCCCTTCGCTATGATCACAATGTGGTCTGGATAAGCTTGTTGTTGCGCAATCATCATGTATGTTGCTGGGGCTTGAGAATCTGCAATTGTTACCTTATTTGTGGTTTCCGCTGTCTTCTCTGTGAGCTTGTGTGTGGCCTGTGCCAGCTGCTCAGCTGACTCCTGACAGCTGTCATTGAAGTCCTCCATCTTGCTTGTTATCATTTTTGCTGCTTCTGTTACATGTTCTACTGCATCTCGCATGATTTCCACATTTGAGGCAAAGGACTCCATTTGCTCTTGGATCTGAGTTTTGATCATTGTGGTAACCTCATTGGCTAGCTGCTGTGCACTTGTATTGGCCATAAAGAAGGTGACCACCCTGATTCCATCTGTTACTGGTTTTGGCAACTTATTGTTGATCCCAAACTGTAAAAGTATGTGAGATAGGATCTGTAGATCAGCAGGTTTACCAGGTATGAGGTAATCTTTCGCTGTCAGATATGTGATAGCTTGGTTCTTCGATCTTATGTTGGTGTTTAGACCATCTGCTGTTTTGAGCTTGGCTCTGGTTTTCCTTGTCAGAGATGCTGCAGTTTTCTGTTTAGTAGTTGGGACTTGTGATCCTGGAGATTGTGACATGGTATAGTATGGGTGTTATAGAGAGGTATGTGAGGGATAATTGACACTATTCTATCCTTAATTTCCACCTTCCTTTGCTCTCTTCTATGGTTATGAACCATGGGAAGAACTGAGGTGGTGGCGGTACTAAGTAGTGATGTGCATGGCCCAGCCTCAGGCCGTGAGCCAGGCCAAGCCAGGCCCAAATAGGCTGAGCCAGGCCGAGCCCTGAGGACGGCTTTGTCACGGCTTTGGCCCAGCCTGCACTCTTGAAAAGCCAAAGCCAGGCTGTCAGGCCGCAGCTTTTCAGTTGATCTGACTCAAGTGATAGAGGCAGACTTTTGAACATGTTAATGCATCAAAATTTCATCCTCGAACCTCAAATAAACTTCGTGTGCATGCCCATGCTGATGTAATCAACAGACCTCGAACGAGACAGCTGCAGCTGCAGTAAACAATTCACACCGGAGGCTCGGATGACCTTATCGCTGTTTGAGCCCTAGGTAAGCTCTGTTGTTCATCCTTTCTTGCTTTCCTCAACTAAACATTGTTTTCATTCAATTTTAGGACAACCACTGCTCACGGCAACGAAGGTGTGCGAAACCTAATGACACTGCAACAGCTTCTACACCCCTACATCACTCTGATGCCACCACGCCCACCCCGCTGGAGAACAAAACCAAGGACCAGACATCTGGTTTCGGGTGACCAAGGCACAAGGCTTCCTCATATGTTTCTTTTCACCTAACTAATTGTTTTCACGCATTTTTCAGATCTAAACATTTGATGACAGCCTTTTTACCGTCCCTGCATCTACTCTCACTGGATGCATGAGTGACCAACTACAGGAAACGGGCAACAGAGAGTGCAACAATGGCAGCAATAAACTGCATGCAACCTTCGCGCACAATGCCAGTATCATATCACGATCCGCTACCGGGTTAAAACGTTAACGACCAACGATCATGGCCAGCCACAAGCAACTACCCGCGGATTATGGGCTCAGACAGGGATGGGGATGGTGCTGGCTGCAAGATATGGGCTCAGGTGGTGTCTTTTTGGAATACTGCCCCTTTCACCCACTCATTCTGTTTACAGATGAAAAGATTGTGGTGGCGACGACACGACAGGAGGCTATGTTGGGCATTACAGGTGTGGTGATCTATCCAGACGATCCACGATAGAAGGTTCGTCATCATCCCCCTGTAGTCCCCCGCCCTCAATCATATTTGTGTTCACAGCACCTCCACGGTAAATTTGCTGTCTTCCGATCGTGACACATGCGGAGTTTGGCATGGGACCGGTGCACGATCAGTGCCATGACTCATCTCATACCCTTGCTATGTAGCTATAGGTGATGTTTGTAGTCCTCGTTATCAACCGTTCGTGTAC
The DNA here is from genome assembly GCA_003316345.1 of Tricholoma terreum. Lineage (NCBI taxonomy): Eukaryota > Fungi > Basidiomycota > Agaricomycetes > Agaricales > Tricholomataceae > Tricholoma > Tricholoma terreum. The sequence continues at coordinate 8,643 of QFEU01008225.1, read as the reverse complement.
TATACACAAAAAATTATTTTTCCATACAAAAGCCATGGCCTGGGCCAAGCCAAGCCGGAGCCAGGCCGTGAGTGGCGGCTTTGGCCTGGCCTGAGGTTTGAGGAAGCCAAAGCTGCCTCAGGCCAAGCCAAAGCCGGGGCTTTCAGGCCAAGCCGGGCCGGAACATCACTAGTACTAAGTCAAGGAGTGTCCATGTACAGCATTGATTTTCCAGTAGTACAATAGTTTCTCAACCTTAGAATGTGTAGTTGAGGGTTTGTAGAGGGTTCAAACTGCAAAATAACAGTCTCCAATGATATAAAAAATTGACCTCCAAAAAGATTTTAAGGACCTCTTCAAGGGGGGGACTAACCAACCCCATATCACAAATTCATCACGTGACACCCCTTGCAATTCTCATCCAGTCGCAGATCAGCCATTGAGGGGGGCTTTCAGGGTCCTACCCTAAAGGTTCTTGAGAATGCAAGACAAAGCGAAATAACCCACGTGATGTGATCACGCAATCCTGTGCATGAGCCAAATAATTCTTGGCGTTTTTCGGCCATTCGGTTCCACTTCGACTGGGATTGCTGAAGTGCCCTATTACAGTCAAATTCATATTGATAGGCCCCACCCCCAAAAAACAGGCAAAACATCGGATCATAATAGTGGCGTCATGACTATATTTTCCACCCTCTTTGTCGCGAAGGCTGCATTTTGGGCCCCGCCTATGTGTGTTTTTTTTGGTGGGCCTATCATATGAATTTGACGTCGCACATGTATGCATCATTGAGGCTGTCATACCAATCTGACATGCCGACATGCGGAAATTACCCCAGGTTGCATAACCAGTGAGTTGGCGTGTTCCGCGATCAACGAACGTTCAACTTTCAATGTTTAACATTTCAGAAACAATGGTCAAAGTTTGATGATTGCAGGTTTTTATGCAAAACTCTGTAAACACGATTCAGCTCCAGCTTGAGAATTTTACCTCACGATTCGACATGCAATCTCGATTGCAACCATGTTCAGATGTCGCACCGACAACCTTCTGCTGCTTCTATATTTGTGGCTGACGTTTTGAATTTTCCCAGGTTCGGTCAAAACAGATGCAGTCTCGCTAAGAAAATGAAAAAGCGGTCACCAGGACAGACATAGTGGTCACCAGGACAGGATTGGAAGAGGTTCCAGCCTCATTTCCTTCCTGTCGGAACAGAAATGCAGTCTCGCTACTAGTAGGGGATGAAAAAGTGATCACCAGGTTCCAGGTAAGAACGAGACATATAAGAAGCCCAGAATTGCATGCCAGTTCCCCGTCGCAGAGCTTCGAGTTCAGAAACACTTCTTCTACACCACAAATATGTCACTTCCTCCGCCCCCCACCCCAGAAGATGTCGCTGAAATCGCGAGGTTGTACGCGGAAAGTAGAGCGTATATGGAGAGTGCCAAAGCAAAGCTACAGACTCGTGAGTGCTGTGCTACACGATATGGTCTGTTTGACACTCACAGACGTTGATACTCGAAGCTCCGTTGTCCGTTGTCCTATCTTTATTGTAGTTATTTGTGACGCTCATGGCTCGACTAGGCCTTTAACTGTGGACTGGGAACTCTCTCTGTATACCTTCTTCTGCACTTGGATCGTCAACTTCGGGTTCGTTCAGCCCCATCATCCTTTTCTTTTATGTTGAATATCGGCTGGAATCAGTCTCGCTCCCGATACGCCAGAAGATCCAGAGGAAGCACCCAAATCCAAACAGGACGCTGTTGTGGAATATCCCAAACAGCGTCAACACCTCATCGAAGAAGCCGTAAGTGATATGGTCTCCGACCGTATATTGCACATTCCTTTAACCTAATTCAATTTATTTCAGGCTGCGGCAATTGGCCTAGAATGGATCCCATTCGTGGGTATGTTTGCATGGTTGCCAAATTGTAACACGTTACTGACTTGATCGGTCAGATCTCGCTTTGGTGAAGGGCTTCCATCGCATTCAGTGTTGTTTCCATACTGAACAATTGTATGCTTAGGCCCCTTTCTCGGACCATGAGAATCCGGCTTCGGGTCCATTTGGTGGCGTCTTCGTGCCAAGCAGAGGCACCAAACCGTTCATGATTCTTGCTTTTAAGGTGCATCAAGTTGCCATGTTCAGTTTGGGATTTTATTCCTCAACAAGTGTACAGGGTACAACATTTTCCATGGAACTGAACACCAACGGACTGTCATCTGCAGTCCAGGTTCGCGCAGCTGAGAATGTTCTGTACAGCGAAAAAGCACACAAAGGAATGGGTCAAGGCATGTTCGAAACTTTCACATACGTCGGCGAGACGCAAGATGCTTTTGGTGGGTCGCATGACTAGCTGGCAAAAGAATCTTACTGATACACATATCTGATAGAAATTGTTTGGGACCGTCTTCATACCGAAGCTCGCAAATTGCAAATTGCGAGTGGTGATGAAAGTACCAAGATCCCACTCTATGTGACGGTCTGTACAATTTTTCTGATGGAATATTACATGGATATAATGGTGAACGCACAAATAGGGAATGTCCCTGGGAGCTGGCTATGTTACCCTCGCTTATATCGAGCTCATTCGTCGGGTCGGACTTACCGAACCTACTTCTTTTACTCTTTACGACGCCTGGGCACACGCTTCTCCCCGGGTAATTCTGCAAGAGGGAGCAACGAGGGTCCGAGGACTTCTTCAAGACCCCGTTAGACACTTTTACCGTCCCGCTCAATACCGTGATATTGTTCCCACTCTTCCCCCAGGCTTGCTGTATGCATATAGACACTTGGACATCGGATACAAGCTAGATCCCGAAAATAAGGAGGGACATTTTGTGACTGTCCGCCCGTCCGAGATCGACCATGGGAAGGAGAATGATCCAGATTCATCATGGGATTATCACCGTGAGGCTTTTCACCGCATACACTATCAATTGCCGCTGATGCCTTGTGCGCCAGTGCCGGAACGGTACTACGAAGGTATAAAGAAGGTCCTTGACACTCAGTAGTGGCATTGCATGTTACTCTGAAGCGGCCTGACTACCTTCGAGAGTAATCCCGTAAACTTTTGAATGTCCTGAACCAGTTAGATTTCTAAATGAATTGTACGAATTGTTTGTCATATCTGGCCACATAATTTGAAACTTGGAGCGATGGAACAAATTCGGTGCTCTGGTACGTTTTACCGATCTTTAGAGAGCTTGGGCGACCAAACAATGTTGTTTGTCTACATTCAATTTCTAATAGATTCAACGGAATCATTAAATAAAGATGGTATTTGAAGCCAAACAAACAACATTTTTCATAGAATATTACTTTACGCGTATCTCATTGGCCACCAGAAATCGCGACGTCATGACACTCTGGAGGGTATATAAGAGGGACCTCGAGAATATCCTTCTTTCTCTGCACCTACCATCATGTCTCCCGCCGTCAACGACACAACTCAATTCAGAGGCTATGGGTAAGTTTCCACAATCACAACTGGAAGTACATAAGACGCGTGCTGATCTGCTTGTGCATATCCAGCGTCCACGATACTAAGAAATGGCATGACTTTAAGCTCATCGAGTTTCAACCAAAGGCATTTGAGGACTACGACGTCGACATCAAGATCGAATATTGTGGAGTTTGCGGATCTGACGTATGTTCATTTTGTTCTGTTCCTCGCGTTGTGCTCTGATCTGTACGCAGGTCCATACCATCACTGGCGGGTGGGGACAGCCTGAGCTGGTAAGTCCCTGTACGCGCCTAGTACGGCTCATTTTCACGCATATATCCTCCAGCCTCTAATCCCAGGTCATGAAATCGTAGGAAAGGTCGTGCGTGTCGGGCCAAAGGTCACCTCGCTCAAAGTAGGCGATCGAGCTGGCGTAGGGTAAGTGTCGCTGTGCCTACCATCATTGTTACATGTTGACTGTCATCCAGAGCTCAAATCTGTTCTTGCATGAACTGTGATTATTGCAAGTGCGACAATGAACAATAGTACGTTGCGCCATGCTTTCTGATGCCCCCTTTCACCCTCGTACTCTGTTGTTTTAGCTGTCCCAAAAGTGTCTCCACCTATAATTCACGCTACCCCGACCAAAATAAGACCCTCAGTCAAGGCGGCTACTCCACTGCCATCCGCGCTCACGAGCGTTTCGTGTTCCCTATCCCTTCTGGTCTTGAGCTCGAATATGCTGCACCTATGCTGTGCGCGGGTTTGACCGTTTATTCGCCACTGGTTCGCAACGGAGCTGGGTACGCCTTTCCCTCTGGTCTTCCCAACTATCTATTCATGATTGTACACAACAGGAAGGGAAAGAAGGTCGGCATTGTAGGGATTGGCGGGCTAGGGTGTGTTGCGATATATCATCGTCGGTATCATCATGGCCTGATTGTTTGTCCCCGTAGCCATTTTGCGATCCAGTTTGCAAGAGCCTTAGATTGCGAGCAAGTCGTCGTCTTTTCCCATTCCCACGACAAGAAGGTTAGCATATATAGTGGTATGGTCATCGATTGCTCTCTGATCGTCGTCTTTACAGGAAGACGCCATGAAGCTGGGTGCAACCATGGTCGTCATCACCAAGGACAATGGGTTTGGGCAACCGCTGGCTGGGCAGCTCGACTTGATCATCGTTCGCTATCTTCATCTCACGGTCAACGAACCTTCAGTCAATGCCTTTCTTAGTGCACTGCAGACATCTCGGAGGGTATTCCCCTCCAGGAATTCATGAAGACCCTCACGGTGCACGGGAAGCTCGTCATGGTCGCCATTCCCGACAACGATCTCCCTTCTCTTAAATCCAGCGGTACGAATCTATGTTGCCCGTCTCTTCTCTTCTCTCTTGATTGTATCATAGATCTCGCTGGGAATGGCGCGCTTCTCGGCGGCAGCAAGCTGTACGTGTTCAAGTAATTCTGCTATATCAAGCCCTATCCGAAGATCGCTCCTCTTAGTGGGAGCAAGAAAGAAGCCTTGGCCATGTTGGACCTTGCTGTCAAGAAGGGCGTCAAACCCTGGATCGAGGTTTTGCCCAGTTGAGTCCTTTCCATAATTCTAACTGCCTTCCGTTGTTCGATGGGTCTGGTTGAGTCTGACTTATGCCCTGCCCGCAGTGAAAGACGCCGGCAAGGCTGTCCAGCATGTGAAGGATGGGACGGTGCGTTACAGGCATGTGTTGAAGTAGGTGCTGGTCGCTTTCTGATTCAGCACTCGACTGATGGCTCTGGTGTACTAGGATGGATATTGAGTGATGCCTATGCGCTTATTGTGGTTTCATATTCGGGACTGTGGACGGTTTGTATCGCTAGGCTTGTGGGATTCTTACTTTGTATCAATGGACTTGGAATCATCGTGGATTGTTACTTGGCTGTGATGTACAGTCTACAAGTCAGGCAGTTTTGCAAATGCCATTGATAATGGTTTTACGGCGAAAATCTGCGATAGAGACCCTGCAATAATCCTTGTCACGAGTATGAGTTCCTATGTCATGTCGTCTTCAGATGGCTGCATGTATTTCTGCGTTCGTGACGGATTCGATGTCATATGCACATTAGTTATCTCTGCATGAACTTGGCCCCTGACAGGGCTTAGTTTCGTTCGCCCTTCATGTCGTTTGGTTGGAAGTGTGGCTTATGACGGTCAGGTATACTTGATTAAGCTGCAAAACTGGAGCAGCACAGCCTGCTTGTGGCTGCAACCCAGCCGCTTCGTGCGATGTGGCTGATATTCGGTGACCTGTGCTAGGCGGAGCCTACAATTTTTGACAAGTAGTGCGGTATATCTTGTGCCCGGTCTTTGCAGTGTCAAGTGCGTGTAACGGAAGGTAAGGGATCACAATATCTGTCCGACTCTGCTTCGCATTCCAGTGCGTTCAGCTCTGCTGTGACGTAAATGGGTCATGCGATCGGTCTCGATCAGCGCTCAGTGTCTGATAGCTCTCCCATTCTAACCAGACCAACCAGCGTTATTCGGTTCACCTACGCCATACAAAATATGTAGTCTGCGCTGCGCATTCTTTCTTGGGCAACATGCACTCTTTTCTCTTCCTATCATTCATTTACCTTCACCTCCCTCTACGCGCGGCCTCTGCCGCCTGTCGCAATAGACCGGGTGACCTAGGCTTTCCTTCTCAAACGGATTGGGCGGCTTTGAACGCTTCTATCAGTGGACGGCTCGTTCCTGTGATACCTTCGGCGAAATACTGCGAGATCAACAAGTGTACAGAAGCGCAATGGCACAGTGCAAATTTCCGAATCAACAATATTCCTGGGGCGATGAACCAAGTAAGTTATCGTTTGTGTCGCTCAAATATATCGTTGACTGACGTGTGAGGAAAGGTCAACTGGGAGCAGGTTTGTAGCCCTCCCCTCTCGTCTGTCTTCAACTACTGACATGTGGGTAAAGGATTACGACTCCAACCCACCTTCCCTTTGTCTCCGCAATGGTACGACCTGTGAGCAAGGCAACGTTCCGTTCTACGCAGTTCTGGTAGAATCAGCGGCCGATATCCAAGTGCGTATGCCTTACAATCCTTTCGTTTCACAAAATCTCAGTGAAAGTATGCCGTCACTCTAGAATGGGGTCAAGTTCGCTCAGGCCCATAATCTTCGCCTTGCCGTCAAAGCATCCGGACACGATCTTCTAGGTCGTTCAACAGCCCAAAGCTCCCTGCTGATTCACACGCATAAACTGCAAAATATCGAATTTACGGATAACTTCATAGTCAGCGGAAAGAATAAAGGAACGGCTATCACTGTCGGCAGCGGCGTGAACTTGAGTCAGATGTACAACGCTACAGGAGCTCGGGGCAAGATTTTTGTCGGTGGCACCGCTCCCACCGTTGTCGCTGCTGGAGGTTATGTTCAAGGAGGAGGACACTCAGCCCTCGGACCTCTGCTTGGAATGGCTTCTGATAATTGTCTCGGTAATGATGTCAATTGCTGCCTATATCTGATGCTCACGATGACTACAGAGTTTAATGTGGTCGTGGCAGATGGTAGACTTCTCAAAGTGAATGATGCAGAGAATTCAGATCGTAAGAGTCTCACAGGCCAATGCTCGATCTATGTGTTGATGGGCCATTTCACTTAGTATTCTGGGCAATGCGAGGTGGAGGTGCCGGATCGTGGGGCGTGATTGTCAATGCAACCTTTCAGACATTCCCAACGTTTAATGCCACAGGTTCCCTCATTACCATCACTACGACAGATATAGCTATAATGGGAAAAGTCGTCACTGCACATGCCGAGCATATTTTCGACTGGGACTCCCTACGTGCCGGTCAGTATTACTCTGTGTCAAATGTACCTGGCATAGGACAGTCGATGGAGGTGACTACATTCTTTCCCATTGGTTCGGTCACGGATGCGACAAATGCTTTACAACCATTCGTCGACGACGTCCAGTCTTTCGGGGCTAATGTTACCGTCTTACCTGCTGCATCATTCCTTGTCAACGAGTTGGCAGGGTCTGACGGGTTCGTCGGCGGTAATGTGGTGTTCGGTTCACGCCTAATCCCTGCGAGCACCTATCGTGAGTTGCCCGAGGCAGTGGGTGATGTGTACGTGCAACTGTTAAAAGGGGGGGGCGACACGTACGTCTTGGATCCTTATTAACATCCGTTACTGATGCCAGCAATGTAGCATCTCAGGCAATCTCGTAGCGGGTGGTTCGTCTTTGTCTCGTTGAGATTTGCGAGTCAAATTCTGACTTCTTGGTTATATACAGGGAAAGTCTCGGAAAATGCAAACATGGACTCCGCCGTAATTCCTCAATGGAGATCAGCAAAGAGTCACGTATGTCGTGCATCTCTGATAATTGTGACTAGTCATGACATTACTAGGTGGTAATCGGCAGTGGCTGGAACGAAACCACACCCATTTCAGAGATCAGGGCAGCTGAGACCAAGTTCAGGGATGTCCAGGCGTCAATATTTAACAAGATTGCTGGCGCCAACATTGGATCGTACTCCAATGAAGCAGATGTGTTGGAGCGTGACTTTCAGCACGTCTTTTATGGGCCCAACTATGCTCGTCTGAGTGTGGTGAAGCGCAAGTACGATCCCAAAGACCTGTTCATTGTTGGAGCTGGAGTGGGCAGTGAGAGGTGGGATCGCTTGGGCTTGTGCAAGGTTTGAGGACGGACGGTTTGAAAAGTGGTTCAAGTCGCTCCTTTTCTGTAACATTCTCCCAACGCTAGGCTTTAATCACTCGTAATACATCTGCATCTCATCATAGGTTGTATAGATAGGCTGCTCTGCTGTGCGCAGTGAATCGCAATTACGATCCCAAAGACCCTCACATTGTTGGAGCTGTAGTGGGCAGTGAGCGGTGATACTTACTACGTTAAGATACTATGTTCAGAGGCGAGGAGTCGAAGTGCTTCCTTGGTGTAAATGGGGTCAAGTTCGCTCCAGCTCATAACCTTCGAGTCGCGTCAAAGCATCCGGACACGATCTTCTCCGTCCAGAGCTCCCTGCTCAATCACGCGCGTGGGCCACAAAACGTTGAATCCTCGGATAACTTCACTGTCAGCGGAAAGACTGAAGGAAGAGCTGCCACGGTCAGCAGCAGCAGCGTGAACTCGAGTCAGATGTACAATGCTACAGGAGCTCGGGGCAAGATTTTGGCACCACTCCTACCGTCATCCTTGACGGAGGTTATGTTCAAG
>QFEU01008192.1:0-15328 GCA_003316345.1 Tricholoma terreum | reverse complement strand
ACGAGCACCCATTCGGCCGCAGTGTAATCTTCTTGATGTATATATTTGACGACAACTCAATATCACGAAACCGTCGGGCGCCATTCGGACCGCACTGACATCGACAGGTATGGAACCACGCAACATGGTAAATCAGTACGTATACCTCATACGTCACAAGTCCACTGAGAACCTTCTCTTTTCCTGAGGGCCTGGTGACGTGAACGCGGCGTCCCGGCCGGCACAGCACATTCATCCCATGACATTTCTTATCTCTTGTCCACTCCATCTGGGGATTTGAAATCTGGCATCTGATTTATTTTTTCTGGGCAGGCATGAATGATGCATATATTAATGATGTATGGCAGTTCATGCAAAGATAAGCGCGCGTCTGCATGGTTTTCCCATGTATACCGAGCCAAAGGTAATTCATCCCAAGCCTTCCGCGTCACGATGGACACGCTGTTTCCTTGCTTCGACTCATCCTTGATCGGTTGACGATTGTCGTTGTATGGAAAAAAAAAAGAAAAAGAAAAGAAAAAACACATGTCGATATCGCCGGGTTTGCGGCCACCGTCTTGATCCGTTGTCGTAGCTTGGCAATGTGGGCAGTAATCGGAACAGTTCAGTTTGTACGTGGCAGCCTTACGATCAAAACAAAAGTTACTTACTGCTCGAAGCGAGGGAGGGACAAGAAAGGAAGATTTATTTCTAAAATGGAAGTTTTCTTTTTGTTATTTTTATTTTTATTGCCGATCGAGTGAGTTCGTACATAAAGGTAGCAGCGACATTTCGGGGTGTGTTCGAGTGGGCCTCACAAGCTGTGCGCGCGGATTTCCACTCACGTACGAGGCAATGACATCGCCGTTCATTACCAAAGCGTTCAAAGAATTAAAGAAAGAAGAAAACGAGGGTGAGTGATTTATATACGACATTGTGAAACCATCCCTCGTTCCCGCGAAAAACCTTGATATGACCCTGAGTCCACGTAATATTAATGGGGCAACATTTTCGTCACAGAGTTCATCTATGGAGTCGGGTCTACCTTATGTTGCAGGCAATCTTATCGCTGAGTTCCAACATCTAGCGAAGTTGCATGAAATCCGCCACCTATCCTCAGTTCGCATCGGCCTTTATACCCAACGACATGGCACTCTGCACAATTGGTCATGCATTGCGCAGAGCGCAGTATGTTGGGCTGAAGGGTATGTCTTATCCATTACGGGTACTTCAGGCATAGATAAGAATCGGACCTCTTCCGGAGACATTTCTGGAACTGGCGTTTCGATTCCTCAAACGGGGAAGCCTTTACGGTGAGCACACATTCAATCTTAGAATTACACACGGGGATTGCAACGTGGAGATTAGCTTTTGACCTCATTTCCTCCTGTCTCTTACCTTTCTGATACTCCATCTATAGGTATACCCCACTGCCACAATCGCAAGGAATCCACCAACGATAGATGCTCCTATGTATCCAGAGTTGTCGTTCGCCTGCATAGCAGGGGGGATCTTATATAAAATTGAATATAGCCCATGAAATTATACACACGCACCCTCGCCCAGCCCCTCCACCAGCTACCTGCGAGTCCGCCTCCGTCTTCGGCTTCAGCGGCTGCACGACATCTACTGCAATTCTCCCCTATGAGCCCCATTATTGTGATCAGTGAAATGCTATTAAAGCTTTTTGTCAATCGTGAACCTCCGAGTCATATTGGCCAGCTCGAAGTTACCTGAACGCGACGAGTATACTCATTAGGGTCAAAATTATACTGATTCCGGACATGACGTTCATCTTCACCCTCGTATCCGTTGCTGTACGGCTATCGAGATCCAGAGGTACGGTGTTTCCATTGATACCAGGTAGTTGGTCGGGAACCGGGGGAGATTCTGATATTTCCGTATCCGTAGCAGCGGGGAGCTGTTGAAGCGAGTCTGGACCCTGTGCTTCTTCTGGCTTCCTAGACTTTTCTCTCTGCGATTCTACGTCTCTTTTCTCGACGACAAAATCTGGGGCATCAGACTTTATGGACTTGAATAATATCCATGAACGTTCCGGAAAGCCAGTATAAGAATATAGCATCAATATCGAATCTATAGAATCAACCAGTGTCATCCCTGCCGTGAAAATGAGCTGCGATATCATCTGTCAGGTTTACATGAGGAGTCGGTGATTTCACATAGAAAATTCACCGGGAGTATGACGATGTGACCGGAAGGGATGGATGATCCGTCTGTGTTTCTCTTAGCTAGGGCAGAAACACCAAGCAGAGCAACAGATGATGCTGTATCAAATCCTGCATACGACACTCAACAATCGAGAACAACATTGTGCGATAGCCGTTTGGTACATACCAAACCCGAACAAGACGCCGACGGGGTACATCTATAATGAATGTCCATCAGAGGTACCAAGAACCTTGACTGGTGTCATCACCTTCCACGGACGATTGACGAAGGTTATAAGCGGTCCCAGTATTCTCATCATGAACATGTGAGAATGTCTTGGGTCGTGGTCCAGGTCGGGAACATCTTCGCCTTGGGCAATTCTCTGCGACCGAATTTTATCCTGCTCAGCGTATCAGTTTTGGACTTCCTGTCATATAAAAGGTAACGATTACTTCACGACGTTGCTTGAGTATTCTCCATAAGATCACCGTATTTGCGAGCCCGATGAGGAAGAGGAATGCCCCACTGACGGCCGATCCTATAGAGGCGGCAGATGCAGATAGATGTGAGGGGGGAAAGACAATTTGATTTACCGACAATGCCTCCTACGTTTCCTACGCCGTGCATTTTGTCATAGATTCCAGAGGAGATAGCGATAGCAACAGTCTAACAGAGATGAATTGTAGACATGGTCCATCGCGAGAAGCACTCACGACGACAACAACGATGGTGCTGTGCCCTAGGGAGAAGAATAGCCCACAGGTTACGGAAAGCTGTCCCAATTGGATGAGTCCTCGAGTTGCATTATCTATGGCGCTAGCACGTAAGTGTCAGTGGCATCGGACCGGTCTGGTAATCGAATATAAGCGCCAGACGATTCCCAAAGAAGGATGGGAGCGTACATTTGAACATGAATTCGTCACCTTATGTGATCTGCGTCCAAGGCTATTATCAAGCTCTCGAATGAGTTGGCTCGCCTTGGACTGGTGACTCCATCAAAAGGACTCGCCATGTCGCAACCCAAGAGTCTAGAACAAAAACATTAGGTGACATAAAGTTCGATCATGCCATGTCCTCGCACGAACCCATGCCAACAAAGCCAGACTCAGAACAGGCGCTGTAGCGGGATCACGGCCAAATAAGATTCCTGCTACTGTCCAACAAACCACGTTGGCCAGAAGTCTTGCGTCGGTATTGCGTCAGTGCAACTATGTGGGGCAGGCACAAACACTCATACTCAGCAACCAAAAGCAACAAGGACCGTCCGAACAGCGTCAACTTGATGGAAGGCAGCGGCATCGCAAAGTAAGGACGACAGCCTCAGAATACAGAAGAACAATCATGCCCACTTGAAAGACGGTCCGGTATCACGTTATCTTTTGGCGGGCCGAAACCTGTTGGTGACTAAGACTGCTATACTTTATGTATCTCCACCACCCTTGACTCGAAGCACACCGATGACGCTCTCGCTCTCTCAGGAGTAAGGTCTATTCCTTGTTTCATTTGTGGCGATTAATGTGCCCTTGCTGAGTAGATTGATGATTGGCGTACACCAGGCCGTGCGGACAATTATACCTGATCTTCAAGACCGCATACCGATTACATGGCATACTGCACCGCATCAAGTCGCATATTACATACCATTCGTGTTCATGGCCTACCTTGCCCGCCGACCGGACACTCATCTCATTCGCTTGCTACTTCTTCCCAGTGTTTTGTGTGCTTTACTGGCTTCCGCCCATCGCTACGTTTGGATCATACCTGGGCTCAATACCTACAATTGGAGTCAAAGTGAGCAATGATTTGTGATTGCAACAGTCTCATCTGAGGAAATACCAAGGTCTTTTCGCTAGCGTTGCCATTGCAAAGTCATTAGAATATGCCTTCCACAAGGAAGGCATGCTTAAGGTTGGCGAGAGTCAGCCAGGCGTGATGAAAGGCAAACAAAGCGCCAACGATCATTCCGATCCTGTCAGTCATTCCGGTCACCCATTCATCGCGCCATGGCTATATGATGCTGTGGAACTCATGCACACAATGCGTGGTTTAAGATGGAAGTTTGGACACGGGGTGCACATACCAAAAGAAACAAGGCCCCTAGATCGGGTGCCGTTCTTACGTGCAACTTTCATGACATTCGTACAGAATTTCCTAATTCTGGATCTGCTAGAATCGGCCATCAAGATATTCCCTGGTGTCGGCTCTCCGATGGGCGGAAGCATGTTCTATGCGGACCTTCAGCCTATCTGGAGATATACTGTGTCTACCCTCATTCACATGATCACTGGTACCGCTATACTTGTAGGGTTTCGCATGGTCTACGACCTCGTAACACTGCTGGCGGTGTCATTACTAAATAGCTCTCCTACATCTTGGCCTCCGGTCTTGGACGACCCATGGACTTCTGATTCTATGCATGTTTTCTGGTCCACAAGATGGCATCAACTACTCCGACAGACCTTTTTCGTCCTTGGAGGATACCCGGGCAAGTGGATTGCAGGGGACATCGGTATGATATTTGGTACTTTCATTGCCTCTGGTTTGTATCACGAGTGTGCGATGTACACTATGGGACGGGGTTTTGATTACTCCTCCTGCATTTTTTTCGGGTTGCAAGGACCTGTTCTGATTTTGGAGCGGATATGGAAGAAGTTCACGGGCAGAAGGGTGTCAGGTGTGATAGGTAGACTTTGGGTATACACCATCCTCTTCATCGGAGCGCAACCAATGAGTATGTCGTTGTATAGTTTTTTTCATCGTTGTCTCACATCCCCCCTCACAGTCAACTCCTGGCATCGTCGTGGACTCGGCGGAGCAATGGTTATACCACCATTCTTCAGCCCAGTGCGGTTATTTCTGATACCCATTATCCAGTATTTGTTGCACAGCTGAAACCTATATCTTCGATTTAAGCATTGATGGTACAACTATTTAGAGCAGGGATTTGACCTTACATTGCTACAAGTACTTCCAACTACTTTTTAATTGAATCCAAGGTTTATACCCCATAACCCGCCACACCAGGAGGCCCAAATAAGAAACGAACCGTTCCTTCATTGCGACCCAGGAGAGGTATGTCATCTCCACCATATAGTGCACTGGGGTCGGCACTACCTAGAGGCTGTCGAGGTCTTGGCGGGTGCTCCGTCTCGCGCATGACAATTTTCAGTCGAATCAGCTGATCGGCTTTGTAGGGAACAGGTGGAGGAGCATGGGCTTGAACCAGTGATTGCATCCGACCAGAGAGATGAGGTGAGGGGGAGGAAGGCGTGCTAGGAGATGTGCTTGCCGACGGATTCTGCGCACATTGGATCAACAGATCGAGGAGGGTGTGTGCGATATCTGTAAACTCTGACGTTAGGAAGAATCGCACAAGAGCGTGAAGACGCACCTTCTAAATCTTCCACCTGCGATTGAAACTTCTTCTCCCAACCCCCACGCTTCCGTAAAGTTGATGCAATGTCCTCACTTGTGCGAAAGCCTTCTCGGCTCGGTGATGCCGGTTGCTCAAATGACGACAGCAGCGCTGCGACGTAGATGCTTCCCAGGGCTATGGTATGAGGGGGATACTGAATCGGAAGGAGTGTTCGGTGGCTGGTGGGAGTGTGTAAACGAACAATAGAAAGGCAGGCATTTCGACGCAGACGCACCAATCGATAGCCAAGCGCCAGGATAGTTTTGTCAACTTTTTTGTCGCTGGTATTGAGTGAGTCTCCACGGTTACGGAAAAGTACGGCGGAGCACTTACCACCCAATGCTCTTCCGATCTTGATAACATACGGGAACGGCATCCTACATGTAAAATTGAAGCATACCGTCTCCAAGAGGAGCCTTTCTACAGCTAGCAGTCGTTGACGGTCGTGTTCAACCACCTAGGAAGGGTGTAGCTATGACCAGAAGAAGTTTAATATCCTCATACCTGAGGATCCATACTGTCCAAATCAACCTCTCCACCAGGGTGTTTCGACTTGGCCGCAAGTTCTGGAAAACGTACTGCGTATGATACAGCGAGCAATTCTCGCGGTTTCTTGAGAGTGTCGTGCATTTTTGTCGAAACGTAAAGAGCAGCTAGAGATACGTCCTGGGAGGCAAATTGAGTCGGGACGAGAAGGAGCAATGGCGTATGAAGACTTACATGGTAGTTAAAGTCTTTCCGAGGAAAAAATAGGTGAAAACGATGGTACAGGTTCTGTGCTGTGGCAATCGTCTTCCGGGGACTTGCGCATACTCCTCAGCTTGGACCTTTCCGAGAGTATACAGATGAACAGGAACGCACAATCCAATACGAGCACCCAAGGCTTCCAGGAACCCGCACGCATTTTGTCTGACCTTATCTTCCTGCGTCGCTGACAGTTTGCCGCGTTGCTTCTCAGAAAGCGATTCGACTTCAGCAGGCGTGAAGTAGGGATGATGATACTTGGAAGAGGATGTAGGTGGTGATGTCGAGTCCATTCTGTTTGGCGAAAGTTCTTATTGACATCGACAAGTACGAGCTTGAATGAACACTTCTTCCCCTGTACTTCCGTATTCAAACAAATACAACGCACACCGCTGAACTTCGGAACAGGACCAATCTCCTCCGCGATCCAGAAATTCTGCCCTAGATCTATCCCGGATCGAATTGAGGCAGGTGAAGTTACACCATTTCATACTAGAATGAAAGAACGAGTGCTACCATATAGAGAACGAAAGTAAATGATAAAGTTACAACGGTGAGCACTGTCGCATATTGGCGGCAAGCAGTAAGGGTCAGTTCCCTAATGTCTACCTCATGGCTCTGGAGGTTACTGTCACAGGACTGTTGGCCTGGGCGGCAGCGAGTAAGGATCAATCATGCTTCTGGGCTGTTTGCGGTATCAAACGTTGCCTCGTTCTGCGCATGGACTTAAGGTTGGCTGCCGCTACCAGTCGGATCCTCAATTGTGAGTGGATAGATAGCATACGTAAACCAACCGGTCAACCTTTTCTTAAGCCCAAACTAGATGAAAATAGGGGGCTAATTCTCCAAGATCTTTTGGGAAATCCGGCGCAGTACGCTGCGGAGGGACGTTGTTCGGATGTGGGTTGCTCGAGGGAAGCACAATAAAGGGTGATGAGGATAGTTTAGGGCAGAGAAGTACCCAAAGAAGTCATTCGCGAAAGCATTGGCAGGTAGGGGTTGTAGATAGAGAAGAGAACAACCACACCATAGTAGCCACGGAAGACGTGTTAGGATCTGGGAAGAGGCTCTGCCATTCATATAATTTGTATCCACTCCGTAATCGTAACGATGATGACCCGAAGCAGATCGAAGTCAAACCTACAACCATAATCAATGGAACAATTTTTCAAACGTTGTATCCTCTGGGAACATAATTGCACAGTGGCGATACAAAATGGGATTCACGAAGTGCCAGCAAGCTGAATTGAACCAAATGTGCAGTTTTATACCTGACGCAGCTTCAAAGCAAACAAACAGCCTCGATCGATTGCGGTTCAATGAAGGGGAAAAGGGATGTTTCATCTGTGTCTGTGTATTTGTTACCTTGCAAAACTCAACCAACGGAAGGAAAACACAAGTCTAGAAAGTCGACCAACAACCGAAGCATGCCAAGTCACTAAGCAAAGTACATGAGGTTGTTCTTCTTCTTGCTTTGCACTGCATCATGGCTATTTAGTACTCGATGATTTGCAGTAGGCAGAAATGATTACTCGCCTTCTGCGATCCCACCCAAGAAATGCTCATGTCCCAACTTCGTTGCTCCCTCCCTCAGCGCAATCATTCCAGCTTCTACACACACAGCTTTCAGCTGAGCTCCATTGAACTCGTCCGTGCTCCTCGCTAACTCGTCATAGTTGACGTCCGGAGACGTCGTCATCTTGCGGGAATGTATTTGTAATATACGAGCACGAGCAGTCTCATTTGGCAGGGGAAATTCGATTTTTCGGTCAAGACGGCCGGACCGTAGTAGGGCGGGGTCTAATATATCGATCCGATTTGTAGCCGCAATGACCTGAAAAAGAATGTTAAACTATGTATACATGGAGTAGACAAACGAACATACCTTGATTCTTTCATCACTACTAAACCCGTCCAGCTGGTTGAGCAACTCAAGCATAGTCCGCTGCACCTCACGATCTCCACTCTTTTCAGAATCAAACCGCTTGGTTCCGATTGCGTCCAGTTCGTCGATAAAGATGATGGCGGGTGCTTTCTCTTTTGCCAGTGCAAATGCATCACGAACGAGTTTGGCACCGTCGCCGATAAACATTTGGACAAGAGACGGGCCAGCAAGCTTTAGATAGCAAGCTTTCGTTGACGCGGCACAAGCACGGGCGAGGAGCGTTTTACCAGTACCTGCCAGAATAAATAATCGTGAACGATACATCAAGCTGCGCGAGAAATGACACCGCACCCGGGGGTCCGTACATAAGGCACCCTTTGGGTGGCTTGATGCCCAAAGTCTTGAACTTGTCTGCTTGTTCCATGGGAAGAACGATCGCTTCAACCAACTCCTCAATCTGCTTCTCCAATCCTCCTATATCTGTGTATGTTTCGGTTGGCCTTTCGTCGACTTCCATGGCTTTGACTCTGGAGTCAAATTCAGCAGGGAGGTTATCGAGGATCAAGTAGGAGTCCTTGTTCACGCCCACAAGATCGCCTGGCGTAAGTTTCTCGGGAGGAACGAGACCGATCATAGGAAGAAAGACTGTTTGTCGGGTGGAAGTCTTGATGACGGCACATTTTCCTTTGCGCATTGAGTCTAAATCCTGATTTGCGCCGTCCTCCTGAACCTCAGGGTCGACATCTAGAATCTGGTGGAGAGGTCGAGGAGCCACAAACCGAAAATTCTTTAGCAAGGCTCACTTCAACAACGTTTCCGACCAGGTATGGAAGCACTTTGTTTTGTTTGATCTTCTCCCCGTTGTCACGTATCTTCTCCTTCATGACGCTTTGCTCGTGCTGTAATCTCAGAGTTTCCGACCTCATCACCTGTTAGACATATCGGGAACAGTTCTGTACCTAGTAGCAAACTAGCCGTACCTTTATGTCGTTCTCAATAAGACGTATTCGTGTAAGTATCTCGTCGGTGTTCAAGGCCATGATGTCCTCCGGAATATCCGCCCATGTCTCCTCCTGTGGAGGATCAGTGTCCATTGCTTCGGCATCTGTGGGTTGTGACAAGGTCGGTTCAGCTGACGGTTCGTCTGGTTTCTTCTCTGGATTAGGCGGAGGGTTACTGGGGGGAGGCGCAGATGACATATTTGAAGAGGATTGACTAGAGGTAACAGTGAACGCGTTCCAAGGGGACACGCGTCTTGCAGCCTAACACGCACAAACACACTCCAAGGCTTTGCCTACAAGTCATGGCCGAAGCAACCCCAGGGCCTTCTGCAGAGGAAAAATCGCGGTATGAAACTCTCAGGAATGAGCTGATGAAGGCGCTACCAAGGAAGCGTACAATGGATAGGGCGCTGGTACGTTGGCGGACACTCAACTGGCTCTCTCCACATTACTCATGCCCTCCAGGCCCAAATCGAGCTGCAGATTTACAATCTCGAAACCTCATATCTGACAGAGACTGCGGCACACAGTGGAGGGAACATTATGCAAGGTTTTGATGGCTACCTCAAGAACCAGACTGTGGGCAGACGGAAATATGAAGTCAATGAAAACGATCGATTGTTTTCAAGGAGCAGTGTAACATATCTGAAGGTGCGCCGTCCTTGTGTCAGACTTGCGCATACCGTTATTTGCAACCAACGTGTCTCTACCATTTTCAAAGTCGCTCGATCTCATGGGTGAAGGCGAAGACTCGACTGCGACAAATGATGATTATGTCAAGCAACCCACACCCGGAGTCACTACCGTGGTAGTCCCTCCTGCAACGAGGAATCAGGAGCTCTCAGTGGCGCAGCAAAAGCGACTACGCGATAAGGATTACCAACGAAGGAAGCGAGGTGTTAGTTTGAGAAGTGGAGACAGTGACGAAGATATTATCAGTGCGGCAAGCACTTCTTCTCGAAGGCCAAGTAAGAGGGCACGGATGGCGGACGAAGATTGAGGTATAGCTTGCGTGAGTCAGTGAGTGCTCTTGTAAATTGCAGACAGATTGAGGGGGCACGGGGAGATCAGTATTAATATAGATAATGTATACCTTCGAGCTATGTTATACGTCCAGTGTGCCTAATAGCGTCTTCACGCCTGCCTCATCCATACCACCTCCATCTGGGTCTACTGCTTCGATGCATCGTGACATGGCGATGGTCTGTTTTACCTCTTTTGCGCTTACCCAAACCCGCCCGTTCATCCCAACTGCCGCTTCAAGGGGAAACCTGGCACCAAGAAGAGGCAAAAGAAAATGTTGTGGATCCAACAACCTTATGTTTCAATCAATATCGGACCATCACCACTAAGAAACGAACTCACTCGCAACACATCTTCAAACTACACTTGACCAAAAAGCCGCCCTTAACCTCCCCAAATCCCTCTGCTTTTCGCGTCTGTGCATCGAAGCATTCCAACTCAGGCTCCATGTCTTTATGCGCCAGTGAAACACGAGCATATACAAGGCTTCCAACCTACATACGTATACCGTAATGAGGATCGAGTCTTTCGTAGATCGACATAGCATCGTACCTTTAAATTTGGTTTATTCCGCTTTGTAGCACCCTCAAACGCGAGCCCGTCTAACGACGCGAAATGTGCAGATCCAATGTCGACGCGGAATCCCTCTCCTAGTTTTTGTGTAATTATTCCAATCACGGCTTCCTGTGGTGCAGGCACATACTATGACCCAGTGGAACATTCAGCGTTGTGGCTTTTGAAAGTGACATGGAATACAAACTCTTCTCGAGTTACTCTCAACCCACCATTTGCCTCCATTCGAAGAATGGTTCAGTGTGCCGGCTCGGGTCGTTATGATGCTCGAGACCGCTCCATTGTGATTAGGAGTTTGAAGGAGGCCCGGTCCAAGTTTTAGTTTGGCATGATGTACAGGAACATGAGTGCCAGGAAGGACAGTGGTCATGGCTGTAGTGCATAACAAGCGCCGCCGAAGCGCCTACTAAAGTTGTACTAAGGCAATTTTCTTGATACACTACATACAACCACGATCAATCATCAAACCAATGGCAACAGCTCTCATGGCAGAGTTCCCTGAGTTAGCTCATCTATCGTAAGGTTCTCTTGTCTGTTCCGTGTGAACGATAGACCAACGGAGGTGTCCGCAGACGAGAAGAACTCGAGGATCTCCTGAACGATCCGCTCTACTTTCAAGCCATATTTCACTCCTTGGATCGTGTCAAAACGTTATATCAGTCCCAGGCCGAACTGGGCTCGGCGAACGAGGCTATAGCTAGTATGCCAAGTTATCACTGTCATCTCTCATCATAACCATGGATTTCTGCCAGGGAACAATATGGTCTTACAAGATGACCTGTATAAATTACGGTCGGACACCAAGGATGCGTTTGATGAGGCGAAAGCGTTAGAAGCCAGGTGGAAGGTGGTGGAAAGAGAGCAACGAGAGGTGTACCAGGTTCGCCCTTCCTCGGTTTCACTATACCTAATCGTGATGACAATCTCATCAAGCGCTTCACTCCACAATTTCTCCTGATGCGCTTGAGACATAGCATAACAGCACAGGATGATGCGTCAGAAGCCCTCGCTTCCAGCTTCATTCAACAGACGCTACAGGCAACCTCTGGTGGTACGGGGACGCCCGGTGGGGACACGGGGGTCGATGACTTTACCAAGGAGTTCAAAGAACTGAGAAAAGTTTATCATAAACGAGTAATGTGGGCAGAGAAGTGGACGAATGGGCAGGTCGTTTGGAGGGATGATTAACGTCGTGTGCGATGTTCGCAACGGCATACCTGTTCTTTGAACCTACACCCGGCACGGTTCTTTTGGTTCTTTTGGACGATGATCTACGACGCTATCGGGCAAATTGGTTGGCGACTTGGAGGGATATCTTTGCCAGAATCTTCGGCTCGAGTGGCAGAGAGTGGTGCCCGATGCCAGTTAGGCCACATCATCGGGTCGGTGTCCCCCTTTCAAGAAACAGACCATAGTCCCTAGAATCCGATTCTCGGATTATCAGGCCCTCCTCAGCATTCATTGCTGCGAAATATCCGAACCAGGAGACTGGAAGCCTTGTGAGTGGAATCTCAGCACCCTGGTGCGGTGTATGTATTGTATGTCAGCCTTCATGGAATAGAATGTCATTTCTTTGCCCTGCGAAGTTTGGACTTGGACTCGGAGTCACAGATATCTCTATCCTCGTCCCTTTGCCGGCTTATTCTAATTTGCACGCAGGCTAAATTTGCATACGCATATGATTATCTGTAGTGGTTTGAAATACCGCTGTCATAACAATGTCTTGCGAGAGCAATCGGCCAGGCCATACGGAAGCTCAGGATTGCTTGATCCAATGTCTGATGCTTCGGACAACGGCCAGTGTCCGCCCCACGACCTCGACATTATCCCCGTGAAGAGAGTAACTCACATCTTTGGATGCATTTTATTATTTGCTATCTAACCAAGAATATGCACATGCGAGTAACTTTATTCGCTCTGCAGTGACCGATATCCCAGATCTGCATCCCAATTGCGAACGCAATAACGGCATCTGCTTGAAAGGCAGCGCACCATCAGCGAACCCATCGCCCATCCACAGCAAAATGTTCAAAGATCAACTACCATGTCACCCTCTATCTCCTTCCGCACCCACCCTGCCCCATCCCAGCACCTCCCCCCAACATCTCCACATCCGTTCCACTACCCTCATCTTCTCCGCCCGACCCAAATCTGGGTTTTCCAGATCTCCCACATCCTCCAGGAACCCTTCCCGTAGCCGCGACCGCGCCGGAAGGCATGTCTCGGCGTATCTGCGAAGACGCGTCACTGAGAGCAAAAGTAGGCCTGTTGTCAGTGGGGGAATGCGTTGAGCGGCTGATTCGTCATGATGAAAACCTGGCTGTGAGATGAGAAGCCGCTCGGTCCGTCTGTAAGGTTGGCATGAATTTCAGACGGCGTGATGATATAGGAGATGGTGATGCATACCGCATGGCTGACCATACACCGCCAATCCTCCGCTTCCCACCGTATTTTCCAACTCCCCAGCTGCCTCTTAAGAACGCGGCCAACGACCCGCCCACGAGGTATACGATAGCAAGTGCGGGGGCCACGCCCACGAAGGCGAATGTCAACTCCTGCGATTTGAGTAGTTTATCAATGCCCGCCAATGCTTGATCGATGTCCACCTAGTTGCAAGCTAGTTAGAATTCTCGTGCAGAGTTGCAATTCTTTGAGTTACTTTGGCTTTCTGTATTTGTATGAACACGGAACGGAGGAGCGTGCCAGTTAGAGCAGACTTCAGTGGGCGTTTGATGTCTTTTTCATACAATTGCAAAACTGGGGTCAGATCACCGAGCTTGATCTGCTGGGAAAGCGTGGCCAGCTGTTCTGGTTCATAGTGTAACTCGTCTTTGGCCAAGGACAGCGTCATGCGTTCTAGAGACTAGAGCGAATAGGATTTGGTATTACAACATCTGAGTGAAATCAATGCCTCACCTCAAGGTCAGCGGCGACACCTTCCTTTCTTACGATTACGCCGTTCTCTCCTCCTGTGCGCACTGTTTTCAGCACCTCTTTCAGAGGCTCAACTAACCAGCCCCTGACAAATCCCTGTAAGGTGTCCTTGGCATCACGGGCCACTTCTGTTAAAGTTGCGCGAGAAGTGTAAGCAGAGCGGATAGCATATATGCATATCGGAGGAAGTACAAGAATTTTGGGCCACAGAAGGGTGAGACGAGAGGGCCGGCGAAGTTCTTGAGCATCAAGAAGGCGCTGGTAGCTCACTTGCGGAGAGGTAAAAATGACCATCGACAGTCGATTGATTTCTGACAGAGTATGCTCTAATGTTTCACTAGAATCTGAGGGGACAGAAGAAGGCGTATAAACCGGTGGAGTACCGACTTGCGCGATACAAGTCAAAATGTGAAGGAAAGCCTGGGAGTTCCACGACTGCTCCTTTACAACCGCAGCCAGAGTCGTCCGCACTTGCGCAAGGCGTCCTAGGGCTTCTGCTCTGTCGTCTCGAATCTTTTCCAATTCCCTTCGTTTGAAAATGCATTCTTGTCGCCCGAGTTCGATGGGCAGGTTGATCAGGAAGAAGAAAGACTTTGTGCACGATGACACTCTATCCAAGAAAGATGTGACCTCACCATTGCTGGGTTTAGAAACGAATAAGACGGTGGATGTGGTAACGGAAGAATATCCAAAATTGATGTGTGGAAATAAAGCTTTAATGAGTGCATTTGGACGATGAAAGTCCGGAAATAAATGTTGTAAAGCAGGGGAGAAGGCAGATAGTTGGATGGGTGGGCTTTGGGTGCGAAGGGTTTGTGCGACGACGTGCATGACATGAATCAGACGAGTTGGAAGAGCTGGACCCGTGAATCTTCAGTTATACCATTAACAAGGGATTGCGGTGCTCGCACTTTGGACCAGATACCATGCAACGTTCCGTCGGGAACGACCTACGTCGGCCCACCAATCCGCTTCCGTTTCGGCATCCATGGCTTGGGATATGCAGATATCGAGGCCCTCGGAGTAAAGACCAACTACCAATCTACTAAGGATAGCTTGCTTTAAGTGGTTCTCCTCGGCGTCTGCAGAACTAGTAGCAGCTGGACGAGACGGTTCGAGCTGTATCAGAGACGCAACCGTATCATTTATCAGTGGAGCTGAGAGTGGTCGATTGAGGGAGACTAGTAATGAACGAAGGGTTTGCTTGACAGTTGTTTCGGGTGTAGTTTTGAGAACGTCGTGTTGATGCGTGGGACGCTGTTGGGGACTGGGTGGACGGGACAGATCCAAAGGTTTCAAGAGCTGGTCAACGAATGGAGACGGCATGGCGATGAAAACTAATATCAAAACAGAAAACAAGTGGTTTGATCACGTGATATGTTCATGACGTCAGCGTGGACAAAAGCTTCCGGTTGATGCGTTTAACCATCAAAAAAGTGGTCGCATTATCGGGTTCTCTACCTCTCTGCTTCTGGCAAAGGCAACCCGAAAGCCCTCGCTGTGATGTGCCTGTGGGAGATTGAGCGCCTTCACACACTAGTTGCTCCCTTCAAAACTAGGTTGGCGGAGTCTGTTGTACTTGCTTATGCCTTCAGAAAGTTTGAC
>QFEU01008189.1:0-18055 GCA_003316345.1 Tricholoma terreum | reverse complement strand
CGAGTAGCTCACGCATCAATGGAGCAGGATGTTAGAACTGAGAGGACGAAGGCGAAGAGCCTAGTTATTTTTATTATTAGGTAAGTTTGTAATAACTTCGTATGTTGTATACTAAAAAGTGCCCAAGATCAAACATCAGTCTCACCGTGAAGTTAAGGAGTTGGGAAGCATCTCAAGAAACTGATATTTCCGATACACGAGCGTGAAAAGCACTGTGAATTTAACCCGTCTACATTTCATTTTGTACCAAGGGCTTTCAGGCGTGCTTCTGCCGCCCTCGCTCTTCGCTCCCTTTCAACCTTGGCTCTCATCTCCGGAGTCAAGCCTGCGAGCCCTTCCCCAGCGCCAGCACCACCTCCGAGCCGGTTGGATGACGACAGTGACTGCTTATGCTGTACAACATCAGCAGGCGGCACTGGCAGAGGTTGCTCCTTCTCTTTCTCCCGTTCCTTAGCCTCCCGTTCCCTGACGCGATCTCTCAGACCTTTTCGCCGTACTTTTTTCTTTTCCTCTCTATCGTCTTCCATCTGCTTACTCAGTCCACTTGGTACGTGACCTGCACCAAACCAGTCCCACCAATCCGGATGAGCGGCAGCACAACGCCGGAAGACATCGCGCACGCCTTTGGTACGCGCCAGGTCGTAAGCAGTCCGGCGAGACCCCGTCGGCAACTTTATAGGTCCATCAGAGGCATCCGATTGGTGTTCGTACTCCTCTTCAAGCTCTCTGATCTTCGATACGGGCACAGAAATAGTAGGGTCAGCACGCGCCTCCTCGAGTAGCCAGTGTGTCATGTCTTCATCCCCCGCTTGCGCCGATACTTGAAGTAACGTGGCCCTCCTCTCTCCTGTCCACTCTGGAATTTGCACATCAATCGAGCCTATGTTGGCAGCTTCACGGTCCCAGAAGGTTTTCAGAGGTTCTAAACGGCCCTTGCCGACCATGCCCAGTAGACGTGACCATTTCTCTCGGAGAGCTTCTTCCTCCTTGGATAGTTTGGGCTGTTTTGGCTTCTCCGCTTCTGGGGGAGCAACAAGTGGGACCGCTTTAGGTTTAGGAAGAGACGCAAGGTAAGCTTCGTCCTGAACACGAAGAGCGTCTTCAGTCAGATGGGAAACCTTGACTTTGGTCAGTTCAAGCAAGCAGCGCGAGAGCTCTGACTGCGTCTGTGTCCCGGAGTATTAGTGATTAACAAAGAAAGGAAAGGGAGACACACTGGACGTCGCGTTGGAAAGGGGAAAGTGCGTAATCGTTCATCGCCTTTCGAGATGACAGCACCCTCATAATCCATGAAGATCTTCCGGTTAGAGCTACTCGCTCGGAGCCAGATCCTCTCGCAGTCACTGATGTCCTCACCCCATTCAAAGAGCAAGTTCCGGATATCCTGTACAAATGCTTAGTACGCTCTGGACGGATGGGAAAAAGGGAAGAGCATCCATACATCACGGAGTGCTTGTTCTCCGTACCGACGTAACTGTGCACCGGCACTTTTTGCATTGCCCTTCGCGTTGTCATTCAGAGATTGAGATCCACCCTGCTTCCTGCGAGCTAGGTAAAATGAAATTATGGCAAGAGTAACCGAACGAGGATGTATACAGACTTGTGTAGCGATGGAACGTCTTGTGCCTGATAACTTCCGTGTCAGGTATAGGTCGTTTGAGGTTCTTCTTTGTTTTGGCATCGTCCATTTCATCGTACTGGTCCGGTCTTGAGACACGCACGACAGCACCAGCAAAATGTCCACCCGCAACCATAAACATTGCCCACGTCCGTCCATTCTTCCCACTACTTTGCATAGCCTTCAGATCGGAGAGATGAGAAGAGCCATCTTTAGGATGTGAAAACAAAGCTCTGTAGATTCCGATTTGAGTGGACGGGGGAGAATGAAACCACGCCAAAGCAGTTAGAGGTGCGAATCGTGGGTCAGAGTCTGGTGAGGGCGATCTTTCTTGGGGTTTGGTTTTAACCACAAGGGCATTTACAGCATCCACATCCTCGGAATCGTCTTCGTCTGAAGAGGATGCAGACCCGGAGATGGAATCCTCCAGACCTGTGATCGGCGAGTTATAGGGGAAAGGATACAACGCGTTGTGGCGTACCATCTACCAACTGAGTGAAAATGGCCTCTGATACAGAATTCCCTCCATTGAGGCGCGTCTTGACGTTGTATCTATGCCAATCGGATCGAAAGTGACGACGTTGATCCTCCAGGTCGAGAAATATGGCACCTAGGCAGATGTTACAAGTTCTCTGTCCGCTCGTGGTTGTACCAGTGACAAACTCGGGAGTTGGATCTCGCTGAATAGTGTGATTCACGAGGCCCCGAGGTGTCAAGGTATCTAGCAGTTCTGGTGGCAGAGAGTTGATGTGATACATCTTGGTAGCCTCTCAGGAGTTGAAATTTCTTTTGTATTTGTGTTATATCGATAGCGCGATGCAGCTCCGGGCCGCAGGAGTCAGACTGTGGTCGAGTCAGGCCTATGACGGTTCTATTCCCGTGCGCTACATATGTAAGATTTTGATGCGACAGAGGCTCGCAACTATTATCTACTATCTACATAACTACATAGGGATATACATAGCTCTTGCAGGCAGTGTAAGAGGCACTTGCAATGACGTCGACGACATGCAAACATCGATATCGGGGCACGAAGATGATATTTGAGACTACCTCGAGCTCAGCCGGTGGGTTTAATGTGGAAATGTGTTTTGACAAGAATGGATGTAAGTGCCGGTGAGCAACGCACCATTATGCATTAAGACCGGATGAGGAGGCGGAAAGGCGAGGATAGACTAACAGCCATCAATGCATCAACGTGGCATGATCAGGAACATTCTAGTTTCCACAGAAATGAGTCTTATCTCTCAGGAGGTTAGTCATCGTGGAAGGCTTTGTGCTCATCGTCTCTGACGGCAACGATACAACACCTGCCTGCTCGCTTTTTTGAACTTTTATACTGATAGTGATGATAAAATAATAATTTGTGGAAGGAATGTCACCACTATTAAGCCCTAAGAATGACTCTTCATGACTCTCGAGGCCTTTAGGAGTTGTGTAAGAAGGGAGATATATAAGTAAATCATCAAAAAAGCGAAAAGAGAGGATCTACAATAGTAAATACTGTGCTCGTCATCGGAGACGATGAGCACAAAGCTTTGTCACACATTGAATATTGAGTGCTTGTGGATAGTGATGGGAAATCAGGGTATTGTGGGAAGATTAGCTGAATTCTGCGTAGCGCGCGGAAAATAATATTTGTGCAAAATAGGCTGGAGGATACCTGTTCAAGTTTGCTCGACCCATTCCAAACTTGTGTGAAATGTCTTCTGCCTCTGGCGATCGTAAATATAACAAGTTAGTCCTGTTTGACGTCGATGGAACACTCACACCTGCGCGTCAGGTGTGCCACTAATTTACTAAAATATTTCATCGTGGTTGAATGCCTTTGCAACAGACAGCTTCGCCAGAAATGATTCAAGCCCTGCGTAGCCTCAGAAAGAAAGTCGTCACTGGATTCGTCGGTGGATCAGATCTAGCCAAGATATCTGAACAGCTGTCCGTAGCTGGCAGTAACGGTATTTGAAGTATGCTCAGGCTTGCTTATGCATCTGATTCCCGTGGTAGTCATCGATGATTTCGATTATGCCTTCGCGGAGAATGGGTTGACAGCATATAGAGCAGGTAATGCCCTCGAGTCTCAGTCATTCATCGGATACATCGGCGAAGAAAGATATAAAGTTCTTGTCAATTTTATCTTGCATTACATCGCCGACTTGGATGTTCCAATCAAACGGTAATAATTATTGGGACCTCGCTATGTCACCTTATTTTGCTGATCTGACCTATGTCCAGTGGAACGTTCGTTGAGTTCCGAAATGGAATGATTAATGTCAGCCCTATTGGTCGCAACGCAACGTACATTCACAATGTTCAGCGGATACTTGCTATGTTCGCTGATCATAACCAATAGTATCGAGGAGCGCAATGCGTTCGAAGCCCATGACAAGGTATATGTCAACGTCTGGTGTTCCCAGTCTAAATTGACACCACCGGAAGAAACATGGCTTGAGAGCAGCCTTTGTCAAGGTCCTTCAAGAAAGGTTTTCCGACTATGGCCTTACCTACTCGATCGGCGGTCAAATATCGTTTGATGTATTCCCCCACGGTTGGGACAAGACCTATGCGTTGCGGCACGTAGTGCACGAAGGATATGAAGAGATCCACTTCTTTGGTGATAAAACGTACAAGGTTAGCTTAGGGATATCCAACATATGAAAATACGCTGAATATCTCCGTTTCCAGGGCGGAAATGATTTTGAAATCTTCACCGATCCGAGGACCATCGGACATGCCGTGAGCAGTCCCGCCGATACGTTGCGTATACTCTCAGAGTTATTCCCGTAACGTGCGAGGGACAAGTGGGAGAATTTGAATCGTGTTTAAGACCAGGGTGTCTTATGTAGATCGAATTGGCGATTCGTTTTTGGGACTACTTCACTTAGAATGCAACTGAAATCAAAAATCTCCATTACTGGTGAAGGTCTGGAAAAGTTGTGACCATGATCAACTAGTTCAGCTCAAAGACACTAGAACCAAATAACAGTCCATCAGAACATACAGTACAAACTCGCGCAGGCCACTCGGGCGTGCTCTAAGTTGTTGTCCCCTTCGACGTGTTTCTATTCAGCAACGAACATTTATTACGCTATTGGATATCCAGATCTCACTTCTTGATACCCGTCATGCCAGCCGTGTCATTTACCACGAAGGAAAATGTACCACTTTTGCCTCTCCGGTATGTGTCAAGGTTCGAGATAGCGGCTTCGACGCGTCATTTTTAATACGAACGTGTATATAGCTCTAAACCAGAGGAAGAATCCGAGCCTGCGACTAAAAGACGTAAATTAGGACCCGCACCATCATTTGGCTCCCAGCCTACGCAATCGTCCTTCGCGGAGGTTCTGGAAAGATTGAAGGAGGAATGTGGGGAGGGGATTGGTTCGTGTATCTGTTGTAGACCTGACAAAAAAGTCCATTGACGCAGGTGTTTGGTCGTGCAGAGGCCGAAGGAGGTGCAGATAGTTGGGCTCGACCTTTGCTGCCAAAAGTCAACGAGAAAAAGGACTCCATTGGTGCGTCTGCTGTTGAATAACTGGATAGCGGCCCATTGATTCCATTCTCTCAGTCTTTCAGCAAATCGATGTCGATACATGTACAGATATAGGAACTGGGGCCATGAATCTGAGAATGTACGGTGTTACCGAGGTTAGTTCATCATGCTACCAAGATTAATCGAACTTATCAACGACTGAGTTTCAGGCCGGACATAGTGTGTCAGTAAATGTTACGGATTTCCTGCCCTACTTCTATGTCGCAGTGCCTCGTGGCTTTGTTGAAGATGACCTTGAATCCTTCAGGTTTGAACTTAACGTCCGTTGCAAGACATTTCTGTGGTGCTATGTTATTAACTTCACTATTTCGGTAGAAATTAGTGGGAATTGGCCATCCCGTGAAAAAAATCGAAATAGTTTCGAAACGAAGTCTCTGGGGTTACAAAGGCGACGATTGGATAGCTTTCTTGAAAATCACGATAAACGAACCTCGAAATCTTCCAAAAGTTCGAGATAAGTGGTCTTTGAATGAGGGGTCCGCTCTTACTGACAATGGATGGTGATTACGCATCTTTGAACGCGGAGAGTGTCATTTCCAAAATCTGTTTCAAGATGCGGTGGCAACCTTCGAAAGTAACATAGTGTATACTCTCCGGTTTATGATTGACACCAAGGTTGGTGTTGTTAACGCTTTGTATCTGGAGTCTGATAGCGTTGAAGATCGTTGGCATGAACTGGATTGAAGTTCCCGCTGGCAAATATAGTCTCGTGGCAGATGATAAAAAGCGGTCTCTCTGCCAGCTTGAACTAAACGTCAGGTTCGTAGTTAGCCACCAGTCTACTCAAAGTCATTTCAACTTGATTTTCAGATATGATAATCTCATCTCACACCCACCTGAAGGGATCTGGTCTAAGATTGCACCACTGCGTATTCTTAGTTTCGACATAGAATGTGCTGGACGGAAAGGCATTTTCCCTGAGGCGCAGATGGATCCTGTTATCCAAATCGCCAACATGGTTACTCGTCAAGGTACCGTTGTTATTTAACGAATTTCAGTTTGACCTAATATATGTTTCAATGATAGGAGAGAAACAACCTTTCATCCGGAACGTCTTTACGCTCAATACATGCTCTCATATCGTTGGATCTCAAGTTTTGTCTTTCCAGGATGAGCGTAAACTGCTCCAGGGTTGGCGAGATTTTTTTGAAGAAGTGGACCCCGACGTCGTCATTGGCTATAACATCGCGGGATTTGATTTTCCATATCTCATGGATAGAGCCAAGGCATTGAAAGTCGAGAAGTTTCCTTTCTTTGGTAGGCTTAAAAGTGCGTGGAGACTTGACAATTATGCTGTCTTATGCTAATTCAGGTTCATACCAGAGGTAAAGACGGAAACCAAGAACACTCATTTCTCATCGAAAGCGTACGGTCAACGCGACTCTAAAGATACGCCACTTGACGGTCGTCTCCAACTTGACCTTTTGCAATTCATGCAACGTGAACACAAACTCCGCAGTTACTCCCTAAATTCTGTCTGTGCCCAGTTTCTAGGAGAGCAGAAAGAGGATGTACACCATTCCGTTATCACCGAGCTACAAAACGGGACAGCGGAGTCCCGACGGCGGCTAGCTGTATACTGTCTCAAGGTCTTGACTTGTTTTCGAAGTCGCAAATATTGCGATGGGACTGACACTGGTTATAGGATGCATACCTGCCTCAGAGATTACTCGACAAGCTCATGTGTTTTGTCAACTACATCGAAATGGCTCGCGTCACAGGAGTACCTTTTAACTACCTGCTCTCCCGCGGCCAATCGATCAAGGTTTTATCACAACTATTCCGTAAAGCAAACGAGGAAGGGTACCTTGTCCCTGCCTTGAAGGGGGAAGGTTAGTTCTTATCTTTTATAGTCCATGTCGCTCGCTGAGGATTGATCATTCAGGTTCGGACGAGCAGTATGAAGGTGCCACCGTTATTGAGCCGAGAAAGGGTTACTACGACGTGCCTATTGCCACGCTAGATTTCAGTTCTCTTTATCCCTCAATAATGATGGCCCATAATCTCTGTTATACAACACTCCTCGATAAATCAACTGTTGATCGCCTTGGGCTGGTAAAAGACGTTGATTACAGTCAGACTCCTAACAACGGTAAAGAACTGCAGCACGGATAGCTCCTGACGTCTTGACATTCTGTTCTGTAGACTTGTTTGTAACTGCAAAAAAACGCAAGGGCCTGTTGCCAACAGTCCTCGAAGACCTTATCTCTGCGCGTAAACGGGCAAAAGCTGACCTCAAGAATGAAAAGGACCCATTCAAGCGTGCCGTATTGGATGGACGACAACTGGCCCTGAAAGTAAGTGACCATTTAATGTGGATAGTCTTATATATAGCTTTGATCAGATCAGTGCCAACTCCGTCTATGGTTTTACTGGCGCAACAATTGGGAAGCTGCCATGCTTGCCGATATCGTCCAGTGTGACGTCCTATGGCCGACAGATGATTGAAAAGACTAAGCAGGTCGGAATTCTGATCCACACATACTGGTAGCACTTTCGTTCTAAGAACGGTGATTATCTAGGAAGTAGAGGCGGAGTACTCTATTGCTAATGGCCACTCACACAACGCGGAAATTGTCTATGGTGATACTGACTCTGTCATGGTTAAATTCGGGCCTATGGATCTTCATAAGGTGATGGCTTTAGGTGCGGTACTTGGAGTCCTGTTTGCACCGTTAACTCACAAGGTCTTTCGATGTCTAGGAAGCGAAGCGGCAGATTTAGTCACAACAAAATTCGTAAAGCCTATCAAGCTGGAGTTTGAAAAGGTGTATTTCCCGTACTTGCTTATAAGCAAGAAACGATACGCCGGCTTGTATTGGACACGGCCAGAGAAGTATGACAAGATGGACTCTAAGGGTATTGAGGTTCGTGCTTGAAGTTATGGTGATTACATTCCCCTTCATGTGGCGATAGACGGTCAGGCGAGACAACTGTCGTCTTGTGTCAACAGTCATTGAGACTTGTCTGCACAAGATGTTGATCGACAGAGACGTCAAAGGTGCAGAAGAGTAAGCAGTCCTTTCTTTCCCCTTTTCGTTGGTGTCGTTGATGCTGTCTGTTCCAGTTACGTGAAGCAGACCATTGCCGACCTTCTTCAAAATAAAGTTGATATGTCCCAGCTTGTCATTACGAAGGCGTTGGCTAAGAGTGGTTCGTTGAATCATCGTGCTCATCTGAAATTTTATCAAATTTTGGGTAGATTATGCTGCAAAGCAGGCTCATGTAGAGCTGGCAGAACGAATGAAGCAGCGAGATGCAGGTGCATTAATTGTTTGACTCCCTATACAGCTTACCCTAACCTACGTTATTTGAAAGGCTCTGCTCCGGCCCTTGGAGACCGTGTCGCCTATGTCATTGTTAAGGGAATCAAAGGTAGGCATTGAATTTCTCCGGCAATTACATGTGTTCTTAAGCATTTTCAGGCGCTGCCGCATATGAAAAGTCCGAGGATCCATTATACGTTCTCGAAAATAACTTGCCGATCGATACGAAATACTATTTGGACAATCAGCTAGCGAAACCACTGATGAGAATTTTTGAACCCATTTTGGGTGAAAAGGCTTCGGGTTTATGTCAGTAGCACTGCCGTGGCCCAGCTTGATGCGCTGATTCGTTTGATAGTATCTGGGGATCACACACGGACAATTCAGATTGCAACACCAACTGTAGGAGGTCTCATGAAGTTCGCCGTCAAAACTATCACTTGCCTTGGTTGTAAAACACCACTACGGGCTAACAACAGTGTCAAAGGTACGCAAGCTGTCCGTTTTATCAATTTGGATTGAAATGAAAGTCATCAGGCGGCGCCGTATGCAACAATTGTCGGCCAAGGATTGGAGAACTGTACCAGAAGCAAACAATGAGTACTTCGGAGCTGCAAGTGCGCTTCTCGCGGCTTTGGACGCAGTGCCAGAGATGTCAAGGATCTCTCCATCAGGTGTGCATGAAATCTTATGACTGGAGAAAATTCTCCTCAGGCATCTGTATCCAGGACGTTCTGTGCACAAGCAAAGACTGCCCAATCTTTTACATGAGAAAGAAGGCACAGAAGGACGTTGACGATGCTAGCGCAGTTCTTGAGCGCTTCGACTCTGATATCTGGTAACCTCGTATCATTGGATAATTGTATTTGTAGCAGTTACCTACTATCACTTACCGAGTGTTTTACCACGGGTACTAGTGTTTCACCACCACACTGATAACACTTTCTAAGCTCCAAAACATCTCCAATGATCTTCAAATTGACGATCTGAGAGGTTATAAGTATTAAGAACATTACCATGATTTCCCCCTGATTTTTGGTAAAGGTCGAGGTTGGTAAAAGCTATATTATTAGTTGTGAATCATATGTTTTTGGCACTGAGACATGAAAAGTGAACTGATGCTTCCCATTTTTTCAATCATAGTAACAACATATATTTACAATAGACTGAGAGTAGTTTTACCATTATCATAGAGCAGTTTGTGGTTTTCTGGCTCACCGTGACATTTCATCGACAGAATTCAAGTGCCGACAACTGTGCTATTTTTGGCACCTTCGATCAACGATGATTTCACAAAAACGGACTTCACCTCGTCAAATGCCGACGTCGGATCACAGAATTCTGCCATCAACAGCGTTACTTTTGCGTGACAGGGTGGTGAAAGACTAGGTACTTTTTGACATGGGGGTTCATCGTTGCTTCATCCTCACCATTCATTGAGATAATTAGATTTTCGGGAAGCCATGAACCCCATCTTTCTAACCATGTGTGCCATCAGTATGATTTTGTAGTCGATGTGGTGTAATTTAGTGATCAGTAAATCATGGTGAAACACTCGGTAAGTGATATGTAGTATGTAAGGATACGAATCAGTACTGTAGCCAGATTTAGGCGACTTACATATCATAATCACGTGCTGCTTCTGAATCGGAGAGTAAACGTTAAGGTTGAAACTGTACAGTACATGTCCAGACAGAATTTGGAAAGGAAAAGTCAAGTACCATAGCTCCAATGGCCCCTACCAAAAAATCCAAAGCGACGAAGTCCACAGAGTCTATTGCAGCCAGACTTGCTCTTGTCGTGAAGTCAGGAAAGTACACTCTCGGGTACAAGTCCGCGTTGAAGCAGATGCGCAGTGGGAAAGGTGAGCATTCAGCTGAATGTCGCTCGGGGACTGGAGCACGAGGCTGAGAAGGTCCCTTGGACTGATTTTGCGTTTGTTTCTCTTCGCCGATGTAGCCAAACTCGTCTTGATCGCTGGCAACTGTCCACCACTCCGTAAATCGGAACTGGAGTACTATGCGATGCTCTCAAAAACGACCGTGCATCACTTTGCCGGTACGAACGTTGCCCTTGGCACCGCGGCTGGCAAACTTTTCCGCGTCGGGTTAGTTGATAAACTATCAGTTCTAGTTACACCATTTACTTATTTTCATCCGCAGTGTCATGACTGTCAGTGACCAGGGAGACTCTGACCTGCTCAACTTCGCGGAAGGCAATACTCAATAGATTATGCTATCGCTGTACTATGCTGTTCACGCGTACTATATCTACCATGCAATAATGCAGGCACACCTTTTCCTCGGACTTAACGACCTGAAATGGCGTACTTACAGAATTACAACAAAGCAGGGGTCATCTCGATTATGGAATGTGGACCTTTGCTAGCATATTCAGCCTTTGAAACAAAATTTCTACCACCAACGTCGTTGAATATTAACTGAAATGGTCCAAGGTGTTGGAAATGTTCCCGAACGGATGCCAAAAGAAGCTCACCTTTGCCACGATGCTTGCACCTAAAAAGCCAGCGAGGCCATTGCCAGTATCCCTGTACTCGTGGTAGTATTCCGGGACAGATACAACACGAATACCTCGTGCTTGAACATCTGTCTGGAGATCGGGGTTCGCAATGAAAGGCGCTAGACGCGACTGAAGAGCAATGCTAATGCCTGATGGACGTAGTCCTCAGTTTTGGAAAGAATAGAAGGTACTTGGTCTAGCATACCTTTCACATGCTGAGTGAGATCGCCTGTTACTAACAACCCCGACCAAACATATTGTCGCTGGTCTACTTCAGCGTGCCCAACAGCGAGCCCTACGGCGTCCTGTAGAGGAAGAGAGCTTTCCGAGCCAAATATCCCTGGGATTCCGTTCAAAAGTGTGGGATCAAACAGTGGTTCACAAAATCGATGACGCTCCTTGCCCAGCGTCAACGAATGTTCGCGGAATTGAATGGTCACAAGATCGAGAGCCTCTATTTCTCGTGCTCGAGCTTGTTCCGCCGCAGATGCTTTGGCTGTGGCCTTCTTTTTCATGCCGCTCTCGATGACCGCCTTTTCTTTGCCAGCTACAAGCACCGCAGCAATATCTGTTACTCCTTCATCTTCTGGGGCTGCGGTTTCGCCATCTGACGGAACTTTGATGTACCCTTCCATCCATACGTGTTTCACTAGCTCATGTAATATAGATACAAGTGCTTCGGGTTCAAGAGGATTTGACGGCGGTGACAGGGTCGATACAACGGATTGGTTGGATCGAAGGAGATGTGCAAGATAAATCTCACAATCGCGGATGCCGAGAGATGTGGTAGTACGAGCCTGCTGAGCGATAAATCCTTCATATATGGGCGTGATATCAGTCTTTTCATCACCAATATCGACCACGACGCCACTGAGACTGTTTGCAGCATATATTTGCGCCATTGGACGCTCAAGAATGCCGAACGCGGCCACGTTGAACCGTTCAAAGAATATTTGACATATTCGTTCGTAGTTGTCCCTAGATAGTCCGGGTGTTACAGACAGTAGGACAGGTGACTCATTTTGAACTCGTCGAAGTTGTAACTGCGCGAATAATACGTGTTTCCTTTGTCGAAATTGTGAACGGGCGCAGCAAACCACGAAACGGACCGCACGCACCAGATGGCTTCAGCCTGTGTCCAATCGCGGACATCACCATCTGCAAACGGCCAAGAGATCACTAGATCCTGTCCCGCTGATATAGCCTCGTCAAGCTGTGCTCCAACGAGGTAGTCGTTCACGGCTGCGTATGTTTCGGATTGCTGTGGCAAAGAGGACACGCGGCTTGTTGATGCGCCATTGGTTTTTTTAAAGTTTACTGGTATATTCGACGGAGGAGATTTGTTTGACTGTTCTCCGGGCGCGTTTCTTCGTAAACCAACGCGTGCAGGAAATGCCTTGTTGCGGTCATGAGTGACATGATCAAAGGATTCAAAACCACGACCATACGAATGTTGGAGTTTTCAAAAGCTCATGCAGACCATGACCAGCACGAATCTGGGTTCTGCCAGTCTCAATGATGACTACCGACGAATCCCGAAATGACATGGGCGCCAGCAACGACGGCGAGAACGACGACGGTGATGGTTCGGTTACTTGATCGGTTCCCTTGTTTGGAAGCAATGTATGTACGTGCCAAACACCGAGAAAATACCTTTTTTAAAGGTGATTTAGGGTTAGGGTTACAGCGAATGCCCATTTGGCGTCTGGGCAAAACATGTGGCCACTAAGTAAATGGCACCATAAAATGCTTCTGAAGGATTGAATGATGCCACATTTTCCATTTCCCTGACAATGTACTTTCCCCTCGATGTTGCCCATTCTGCGAGCAAGCCATTCACAGACTACTCGCGTTGGAGACTACTTGTGAATGACGGTGGCCGACATACCTGGCATTACCTCAGGACAGACGAGGAATGTACTCGATGGCCCCAGAATTATGTTGACAAGTTTTGGTTGGGTTTGGAGACCGTATGGAATGCTTCAGTCCTCATTTCATTCTTCTAACAAAATATTATTTTTAGGGCCTCCCCGAGCTTCCTCCTGCCAAAGATCCCTTAGAGGCTGCGCGGAATGGGTACACGTTTTATAAACACCTACAGTCTCATGATGGTCACTGGCCAGGAGAATATGGTGGACCCATGTTTCTTCTCCCAGGTCTGGTGATAGGCTCCTATGTCTCTGGCATGCCTTTCAAAGAAGAAGAAAGACTAGAGATGATTCGGTATCTCATCAATCGGGCTCATCCTGAAGACGGTGGTTGGGGAATGTGAGTATTCAGCTTCGTGAAGTAGTCTGAATACCCCGAGGGTCCTGCAGTTTAGAAAAGTCTCGAATTCATCTGGACTAACTGCATTTTCCCAGTCACGTCGAGGGACACTCAACAGTCTTTGGCACTGGTCTAAACTACACTGCGCTTCGAATTCTAGGCGTAGACGCTGAGCATCCTGTATGTGTCAGAGCTCGTTCAACCCTGCATAAATTAGGTTTGTTGCGTTGGTTCGCAGTTCCACGTTTTCGACCTAATATATATATATGTCGCAGGCGGTTGCACGGCTATCCCTGCTTGGGGTAAATTCTGGTTGTCACTCCTCAACTGTTATGACTGGGCCGGAAACAACCCCGTCCCTCCAGAGCTATGGCAAGTAACTTGCACTCTCGCCAATTTGTATTCTAAATTTCGGTGCATACAGGCTTTTACCAGATTGGCTTCCTTTCCATCCACACCGTTGGTGGATTCATGTGCGAACCGTCTATGTCCCAATGAGCTACCTGTATGGTATTCGATTCAAGATGGAGGAGAACGATTTGATTTTATCTTTACGACAGGTAATTTCCTCCTGTTCTAAATGGGGGCAATATTTGCTTACAGTTGCATCCAGGAGCTATATCCCGAAAATTATTACTCAATTAATTGGCCTGCTCAGCGCAACAATATTTCTGAGGCAGATTTGTACGCTCCACACTCTCAACTCTTCGACATGATTGCCGCCGTGTTGAGTAGCTATGAACACTGCATTGTTCACCCTTTACGGCGCGCTGGTGTCGAAAGAGCTTACGATCTAATCGTTTTGGAAGATGAGAACACAGGTTATCAAACCCTAGGGCCCGTTTCAAAGATGTTCAATCTCGTTGCACGTGCTCATCGGGAAGGACCTGGCAGCGAGGCGTATAAGCAACATGCAATCAAGCGTCAGGACTTCATGTGGATCGGCAGTGAAGGTATGATGATGTGTGGAACGAATGGCAGCCAGCTATGGGATACCGGCTTTATAACCCAGGCGCTCATTGAGACTGGCTTGGCCCATGAGGAGAAGAACAAGGAATCTCTCTTGAAGGCCTTGGAATGGCTGGATCAGGCACAAATCCTCGATAATCCAAAGCATTATCATACATCGTACCGCCATACGACAAAGGGCGCGTGGGGCTTCAGGTGATTTATCGTTGCATCCTGCTATCATCCAACCTCATTATAACATCCCTGCATAGCACAAAGGAGCAGGGATACACTGTCAGTGACTGTACTGGCGAGGGTCTCAAGGCTGTGATGTATCTTCAACATGACCTTGAGTATGTTCCATTTTCCAGCTCCTTCTAATTCCTGGATGACAAATTAATCTTTCAGATTCACTCCCAAGCTTGTCTCAGAAAGGCGAATGTGTGATGCGGTCGATGTTATGCTCTCGTTACAGAATCCCAACGGCGGGTTTGCCAGTTACGAACTAATTAGAGGGCCTCATTGGCTGGAATGGCTCAACCCCGCTGAAGTCTTTGGTATATTCCTTTCGTAGTATTCTCTATTCTACGCTCACTCTTGGTTAGGCGATATCATGACTGAATATTGCTATCCGGAGTGTACAACCTCTGTCATTACCTCCCTTTCAATTTTCAGAAAACATTATCCCGATTATCGAGCACACGATATCAAGTTAGTCGTGCTCTTCCACTCTTACGAGTTCGTATTCAATATGTGTCATTCAGCCGAACACTTCGCCTCGCGATCAAGTATCTTCACGAGGCTCAAAAACCCGATGGAGGTTGGGTGGGTTCCTGGGGGATCTGTTTCACTTATGCTACCCAGTTTGCAACGGAAAGCCTATCGTTGGTGGGAGAAACATATGAGAACAGTGAATACTCCCGGAAGGCTTGCAGTTTTCTCTTAAAGAAGCAGCGGGTGGATGGTGGATGGGGTGAAAGTTACAAGGTACGAGTTTACTCTGCGTTTCCACCGCTGTTCTTAACCTTCAGTAGTCCTGCGAACAAGGTGCCTGGATTGAACATGCAGAAACCCAAGTAGTCCAGACCTGCTGGGCTGTAATGTCACTCATGTACGCCCGTTATCCTCATCCGGAACCCATCGAGCGAGCAGTCAAGTTGGTGATGTCGCGACAGAGGCCGGTATGATCTGGCCTTTCGCTAAGTGACTATGTGGACTAACGCCATCGATAGGATGGTTCTTGGCCACAGGAGGCTATTGAAGGAGTCTTCAATAAAACCTGTGCCATCGCGTATCCTAACTTCAAGTTCTCATTCCCCATCTGGATGCTGGGGAAAGCTCATAGGTACCTCGCCGAACTGAAAGTTAAAAGTTAAACGTTAAGGTATTGTGGAGGGGGAAAAGTTAATGGAGAGGCCGATGGACAGACAAACGGTTACCAATGCAGAGCATTGTTAGATTTTAGAGGGATCGGAGATTATTATCCTTAGAATATACAACCAACCTCGAAGATAGCGCCACGGATTGTAGAAGCTCTGGTTCTTTGTTCCATTCATGGGCAAGACATTCATAAAACTCCCATGGGAAAGTTTCCGTTGTAATCTGTGGTTCTTTTTTGATGTTGTCTCGCTATAGGTGGCTATAGGACGCTTGGAGGAACAACAGATCGGCTCTAGTATACTTAAGTATAACCCAGCACGCATCGCCCTAAGTAACAGTCCTCGCGAAGACGTCCTCTTCATATTTCGTCGCTCTCCGCTGAACTTCCATCTAAGCGCAACAATGGAGAACGGGAATCTCGCTGTCGCCATCGTCCAACGCCAGGTAATGGTCGTTCGAGGTAAACAAGGTCATCCATAAGCTACTAGCGATCATGACTCAGCATATTTTAGCTGTTCGTTCTCATAGCGGACGGGATAGGTATCTAGACGTTCATACATATTCACCGTTTGGAGAGCGAGTGTTTCTCGCGACAAACGTCCCGAATGCACGCATCGCGTCGACCGACCTTCTCACCATATTCCCGGCGAGCGACAACTTTAATATACCCACGCAAGGCATGCTCGAGTTGCCCCCACAGGCCTTTTACGAATTCAAGGAGCTTAGCTCTCGCCATCAGAAACGATGCGAGAGTCTGTGGTCCGCGTGGACTGCTACTCGTTCAACATCCTCGATTGGTTGCTTTACTAGTAAGGAGAGGAGATAATTGACGGATGGACATTCTTGATCAGATCATATTGCCGCAAGTATTCAGATACATACCAATCATATCTCACTGTAGCCGTAGAATAGTTTTGCTATTGTATTCAAATTTCTCGGGCTTTGTCTGTACAAAGCTCCAGCATTTTTTAAGTCTTCGCACAATCACATACGTTAAATATTCACAGCTCCACAACCGCTTCAGTTCGTTGCTTCGGACTCGAGTTCTCACCACTGAAATACGGTACATAGTAGAGTGATTGTATTGAGAATGGCCATCGATTATACAACATTGCGAGGGGAGCTGATAGTATATTTTAAGTTAAAAAGGAGAATAAACAAGAATCATGAAGATGGCGAAGAGATGGAGTGCCCGTGAGCTAAAATCACGCCGACTGAGAGGCATTGGGATCGCGATATATCTGTGGAATATAGTTCAATAGGGCCTCGCATACCTGAACACCGTACGTACTTTAACATCCCATATGTTTCCAACTCCTTTTCCCACAGGAAATGAGTCCGACTCATCTGCTTCTCGCTCTGTCGGAATATTGTCCGCCGAAGATTCAAGCTTGAGTCCTTGCTCATTTGCAAGATGCAACAAGCAGATGAAACAGAAGCTAGTGCTGATTTCTTCCATCTTATCTCGAGGATACGACTTTTGAAGACCAGAGATTACTTGACTGAACACCCGTGCCTCTGACGGATCCGTCGGATGCGGCACAGTTTGATCAACATCCTATACAATCGATTGGTTTTCGTTCGCGGACAAGGGGATCTATTCCTTACCATGTTCTCATCGTCTTCATCGTCCTTCGGCTTTGGAGCCACAACAATATCCAGGCCTCGCCAAATATTTTCCTTTAGCTTTCGCACATCGACCCTCTTCGCACGTTTGGCGTACTTCACGAACTCAGGTCGAACACGCCTCGTCTGGCCCTGTGTAGCAGCCAACAGATCCTGCTCACCGGTGTCTGCATTCGCTATACCAACGCCATCCCCGTCATAAGGATCCATATCGTCGAATCCAGGGCCGTCATCGTAATCGTCGTGGAAGAACTGTGTATTGAACGGAATGGCGCCACTGTTCATGGCTAATAGGAAAGGCATTAGTCGCAACTCAAAAGTGGGTGACATCCGGCTTACTGTCATCGCCCTCTTGC
Organism: Tricholoma terreum; assembly: GCA_003316345.1. Lineage (NCBI taxonomy): Eukaryota > Fungi > Basidiomycota > Agaricomycetes > Agaricales > Tricholomataceae > Tricholoma > Tricholoma terreum. Next base: position 520 of record QFEU01008189.1, on the reverse strand, counting down.
TCTCCTGAGCGACCAGCTGCTTGATCAGCCGCAGCTTGCGCCCAGAAGTTCTCGTCTACTTCTCCATCTCCATTAGAGTTCATCTTCACATTCTGACCCCGCATTTTGAGCTAAGCTGGTGTCAGTACGCGCGGAATAAAGCATAGTTAATAAATAGCGTACGAAGAATTTGGGCTTCAAAAATAATGTGACAAGCTGCTTACTCGAAAAGTGCATGTCATCTGGTAGCCGGTGATCATCCCTCTTTTCCTTCGGTTTTCTTTTAGTCTTTTTGGTGGTTGCACCAGTGCCGGGAAGGTTGATTCCGGTCCCTTTCGTAACAGGCGCAAACAGTTCCTTTGAGATTTCTTTTAGGTCCTTGTCGGGGTCGGGAGGAGTCAGGAAGTCGATCTTGAATGCTTCCTTTTTCTCTCGACGGACTTTTGGCTTGCTCGTCGCGTTTGCATCGTCCGCTGGCAGTGATTATTCAATAAGTGGGCAATCTCAAAATGGAAAAGACTCGGCCCACGTCTTCGAACCA
>QFEU01008166.1:0-20221 GCA_003316345.1 Tricholoma terreum | reverse complement strand
AATGCAATCCCGTGCAGTAAGAACATCAGCGTCAGCAACGGCATGCTTGCCTCTTTTTCACTGATTTGTCACTTTATCCTGTTTCGGATGTCAGTGTGGCCACGAGGGATGATGTTGGAGCAGCCAAGCTGCGCTGATCGCGGAAAAAGCTGGGGGTGGTATGTCATTCACATCTACACCCAATTGGCAGCATCATTTGACATGACATCGGTCACAGCCATAGCAGTCCCATGGTTTGGACCCGCCTTAACTGGCTCCACTATCATTGACCCAGTAGTGCAAGATGACCCAGTAGTGCAAGATTTGAAATTTAAGTGGCCCAGTGTTGACCTCTCCCTTCATAGATTTTTTTACATATGGGTGTCATATCTAAAATACATATTCCAAACCCAGGACTCTGTATGTCGAGTGTGAGTAGAGTGAGCGACGAAAAACCTCGTTTTTGCAAGAATCAGAAAGATCACAAACACAGCCAAATTTAGCAGGGATTTGTAACCCCTTTTTGCGTCTCGGTATAACTCTGCTTAGCTTCCCTCAAAAAATCAGGAAAAATCATTAATAGAGTCTTGAGATAGGATAGTTTACATAAAAGACTTGAAGTGGGAAGGGATCTGGGTGCATTAAAAAGTTAGGCCAGAAGTGCAAGATTCTTGCACTACTAGTACTGGGTCAATGATAGCAGTGACACGTGTTGCGAATCCTGTAAATTGAATTTCACTCACTGACATATTTGCTCTTATTGTGTCCACATAGACATACAATTCTCTTTCTAGTGATGGGCGAGAACGTCCATTCAGAGTTATTCCATTTGTTGATGGGACACTACCAACAGCCGCACCAGTATGTTTTGCCTCATGTTCACTTATTCATCTAACTGTTCTGCATTTTAGTACAATCTTCCTGCCTCAACAGATACAGGTGTGATAAATGCATTGACTGGAATGCATATCTTACTGGTTATAACTTACCAATCCCACATACCATTGCACAACAAAGAAAGGCAATTTGTATAGAGATTGGTTGTACGATTGGGATTTGATGATGATACCACAATCACATGTTACTCTATAACACTTGTAGAGTTCTCGAAATAATACTTCTCCTGCCACAGCCCGCCACTGATTGAAAAACAAACATCACCTAAGGAATTATACTGCACGAGAGCCCTCGCTTACTCCCCGCTTGCCGCGACCAAAGTCTGATGTTCCTAGTGTTCTGCCTTCTACGTCGAGCATGTAATTTGTTTATCGGCAGAAACCTCACTCCCGCACACGTAGCCTGCAAGGCGAGGGGACGAGTCTTGAAACCAGCTGGGAAAGCCTGCTGACGATTGGGAATAAGAGGTTTAGGTCTGACATTGCGGCCACTTCACCTCAGGCTAGGGAAGCAGCATGCACGTCGAGCCCTAATATCTTCTGGATGACGACGAAGATTACGACGTCTAGAACCCGACGCCGCTGAGGATGAAATTGCTGCCGACGACGATGGCATGTCGAGTGATTAGGACAGCGACGACGGTCAACGTGGGTGAATCTTAGGCATCAATCGCTCACTTGTGTGCACACGCGTCGAAGCGTATAAATTCGACGAAGGCCCGGAGTACGAGGCACGGAAGCCGTGGCAGAGTGGAGAAAACTTAAGCTTCAGCCATCGAGTCACCGAACGCAAGGGTAGTTGGGCGGCCGCTTGCTGGCGGGGAGCAGGGGGGAAGGCGTAGAAGAGGTAGAGTGATTATCAAATCGCCTTCCAGGCTACCATGTTTGTATTTTCTGCGCCCTTGTCGTCCCGTGTTTCAGCGTGCTGGTCTGGGGGAGCGTGTCTGTACATCATGCCTGAGCTCACGCCCACTTCCTGGTTAACGTGCGTTCTTTGGGCGTACATGCTCGCGACTTGGCATCTCTAGATGCTAGGCGTGATGATCGATCGGCCACCTCGGTTATAATCATGACCGAATATCTATAAAGACAGATCTATGGCGGAATTGGTACCACTCCTGCTAGATCGTAGCGCTCACCTATACCTTCCCATGTCGGCACAGATTCCATGAAACTTGCAATTCCACGCTGAAAGCAATATCCGTGACGTGTGGTGATCGAGATCTAGGCAGGGCATGTGGGTAAGATAATCGTTTCATGAGATTAGTTAGAGCCGCAAGAATCGCACACCAGCATCCTATGTTCCAGGTGAGGTATGGATGGCTGGTGGTAGCATTAACCTCGTCCGTACAATACATGAAATAATACAATAATCTAATACAAGATGTGGTGCCACTCATGCATACTATAGCCTTCTGTCAGTAAAGGTCACTCTGGAAAGATAGAAAAACGCACCCTCGTAAATGTTCCCATCGTCATAAATGTTTCCTTCCTCTTCTTCCCATCAGCACTCCCATACAAGCTCTTCACAGCATCACTCATTCCCGCTTTCCTCTTTGCCTCCTCCAAGGCAAGACCACTCACCACGGCACGACTGGCGGCCGCGATGCTCGGATTCAAGCTAGGTACGGCCTGCTTCTTCGTTGGCGGATCAGGGTCCTCAGAGGATCCAACGTTCTTCCGCTTCTTGCTCTTTTTCGGCGGTTCGAGAAGTCTCCGATGCTCCATTTTGGCACGCATAATTTCCTCCTCATCCTGAGACGGATTGATCGTAATGACGTCATCTGCCGGGGAGAACTTGACTGCACATTGAGGGCAAACTTCTAATTCATTCTCCACTCTGTCTTCATTCTCGCTTTTCTCCTTAGACTGGGCGCCAGAAACCGTCTTCAGCGCTGCTTGGGTGAATACGCAACCGCATGTGAGCAGATATACAAAGGGCTGGACCCCGTTCATCTCTTTCATTGAAAGTGGACAGACAAACGGAGACCGCTCCGTAGCGGAGGTAACAGATTCTGGTGCTGGTGGTGCAGGATTCGGTGTCAATTTCAGAGTTTTGACATCCTGAGGGTCATCGACAGTCACGAAAGGTCAAGTGGGTGAGTTCAGAAACTCACCTTTAATGATCGAATATGTCCACATATGTCCTCCCCATCCCCGTACGCAGACTTATCAAGCAGATATTCTATTATCGAATCCTTGTTGTACAACTTCCCAAGAACACATGCAACGACCGGCTCTTGTAGTTTGCGCTACGATTAAGTTAGTACTATGCCGACCGCTTGGAACGTCTTGGCCCACCTTAGATAAAGCACAAAATAACCACCGGGCTCGAGTTTGATTGGCCTTGTCGGCTTTTTCTGCCTGTACACAATGTCAGACTATTTCTGCGGAAAAAGACACTGTAGAACGTACCTTGGGCTTATTTCGAACTAAATCTCGTCTGTCTGGGATACTTCCTCCATCATTACCCATGATTCTGGAGATTGAAGGTGGTGGTTGAGGACGAAGGCGCGTGGGAAAACCCTTCACTTGATCGGTCAGCACATTTTCGGCCGCAACTCCCCCATCCAGTGACCTTGAAATGCTGCAGGAATTGTCGCATATGGATCGCATTACCCAGCTCCAGGATGAGATACAACAGGTATGGAGCGATAAGACTGGTACATAACGCAAGGAGTTCTTATCCTGGACGAACAGCTCCTTACAATCATGTCTAATTCCATCAGATACCTCACGACGCGTTCCAACTTTGTTCAAGTCAGTCCAGATATTCCGATAACGAAACAGAGGAACCCCGAGAAGTATGATGCGCCAGAAGTTTTTGAAGGTAGGTAGGTGCTTTGCAGAAACTTGACTATACCCGGGCTGAATATCCCACTCACAGCTAATCAAAAAGAACTCGTGAACGACCTGGTGGTTAAAGCGAAGCAGGTGGAATATCTGATCAAATCCCTCCCTGAGCCAGAACCTGAGGAGATCCAGGTGGGCTATGTCATATTAGTCCGTTGTTTGAAGACTTAGAATTACATGAGGCGAAACGACTCGAAGCTCTGGAGGAAGAAATGACCCTTGCCAATGCAGAGTACATACGTGCAGTAAATCGTGCAAGTGAGTGCTATTTCACTTGTTGTCGCGTTCATTCTGATGTCAAGTAACAGAGGATCTCCACGCACAAGTTAAGGATGCCCTGTACATGATGCTCACCGACACATATTCCGACCTGGCAGCTGGAAGCACAACTTGACGCATGCTCTTCCTACTTTGCAAACATCCGCACTATTATGTGCTACGGGATGGTAGCTTTGCATCCGATGGTGTTTTCTTGAAACCATGACAACCCCCACGCCGATACGCAGCTCGTCGAGGAATGGGGAAACGAGGAGGCGGGTGCCCAAGGAGTTTTACAAACGCTATTGGTGCCCTTGGTGGCGGAATATTTGTCCACAGGCTGGTGTTAATTCAAGACGACGCCGGACACCATTGAATGTGCATAATATTCCATCGTTGCTGAACCTGACGGCATTGGTTTGTCTGAAATGGAATCACTGCCCACATGAGAACGACATGGTTTGCTAAGAACGTCTCAGTGTACAGACTCCGAGCCGTGCCATTCCACACCCCAAGTGCGATCGTTGCGCTTGAGTATCATATGGCACAAGCGCTGGTAATTGATACGTACCTGCATTCCTATGGTTATCTGTGCCTGACAATATGGCAGAACGATCACCCTACATATGGAACGCACAAACACACAGGTCATCTCAGCTCTTCCACCCTTGAGTCGGCATTCCAACCCGAATTAGGGCTGACCTGATCCCTGTTGTAGGGAAGTGATGTGCGTGATCGTGAAATAGCCTCCAGCAACCACCACATACATGTTGAAAGTGATCATACCTTGGTATGATCATTATCATCATGCACATCATCATTAATTTAACTGGTTAAGCTAAGTAAGAAAGCTCATCCCTGGTCGCGGTGTGGATATACCTGATATACCAGTACTGCCAGATACATCACTGTGATTGTTGGCTTGCACTCACAGGTCCGATAATGGCGGACAGCTGGGATTGCATTCCTGATGAATAACGTGCTGATTAGATCCAGACTTACAGCTATCGTATATAAAGCGTCCAGCCCTGGTGGACATTAACCCGCAACCAGATCAGACATCTAGTCATACTCTGTGGTGGCGATCCCGTAAAACATCGGTCACCTGCGAATCACGCTGCAGTTCCCCCTCACCGTGCGACCGCTCATTGACATTCATCGGATTCTATACCAAACCCACCATGTACGTAGCTGTCCGAGATTCCTGACAAGTCACATCTGATCCGCTCTCCGTTTATCTAGTGAATCCGAAGGATGATGCTTCAGTTGTCCAAGTACACCCTGCTGCTGGCCGCAGGAGGGATGATGTCCTCTGTTGCCGCATCCCCCACAGTTCGGGCCGTGGACGACCCAGCAGTAACTGCGACTCCCTTTAGCAGCACGATCGTGCTATTCAAAGGCAGTAACCAGGAGGGCTTGAACGGAATCACCTATCACACATTCCGTATTCCAGCGATCGTTAAGACTAATGCGGGGACGCTATTGGCATTTGCGGAGGGTCGCGCAAAGAGCAACAAGGACTACGGCAACATCAACACGGTCTATAAGCGTGGGGTCAATGACGGAGCGAGCGCTGGGGACTGGTCATCCTTAAAGCAGGCCGCCGGGGTTGGTGATGGAACCTTTGGGAACCCCACCCCAGTCGTCGATCCAAGCACCGGCACTATCTGGCTCTTCATGTCTTGGAACGCAGCTAACATGAGCCAAAGTGGGGGCACCAACCCGGACACAGGTGCTGCCACTTATCCCATCACACAGTGGGGACAGCGCCGTGTCTACGTGATGAAGAGTACAGATGATGGCCAGACCTTCACCGGCATGGATGGCTCCTCCAGCCCCACCGACATGACAGAGACCTTGACCCCTAAGACCAGAGATAACGGCGCATCCTGGACCTGGGATGCCATGGGTCCTGGTGCTGGAATTTATACCTCAGATGGCACGATCGTCATCCCCGCGCAGTACCGCAACATCTATAGCAAGGATCATGGTGCGACCTGGCATGTACAAAAACTCGCCGAGAACACAGGCGAGGCCACCATTACGCAACTCAATGACGGCACCCTCTACCGCAACGATCGTCCTACCACGGCTTCCTGGGACACGGCCGCGCGCCGCTGGGTTGCTCGCGGGAGCATTGACGGAGGCTTCTCTGCCTACACTGCAGACCAGACGCTCCTCGACCCTAAGAACGAAGCATCCGTTTTGCAGTACAACAACGCCGAAACTTCCGCCCCACAGCGTACTATCTTCCTCAACTCGGCGAGTACAGAATTCCGGACAAAGATGCGCATTCGCATAAGCTACGATGATGCCAAGACCTGGCCCATGAGCCGTCCTTTGAGCGACCTGACTTTGCCATCTGGAGCGGGTGTGGAGGGTGGTTACTCCAGTATGACCAAGACCGCAGACTTCAAGATTGGAGCGATGGTAGAGAGTAACCTGGACACGAGTAGTTCAACATCTCCTCGCTCAATCCTGTTCCACAAATTCAACCTCTCTTGGATCCTCCACGGCTGCGCCTGCTGAACTGGGTCGTGGCACCTCGGCCCTCTGGTTTCCATAGTTCTTCCCACAACTGACTATCGGGTGAACATCTGTCAGGGTAGCCAGACCTTCGCTTGCTTCGTTGTCGTCGTTACCGATTCATTCCAATTATCTGATCAGTAAAATTCAAGTCTTAAATCTTAATGGGTTTTCCTACACCTTAAACACCTGAGTCGTTGAAAACGTAACAAGACCTTGGCAGGTGGTGTGATAGAAGCACACGTTCACTGATGAGAAAGATGAGAATGCAATGAGCCCTGTCACACTGACAGCGTCAGAAAGAAGCAGGAGAAAAAGGATATCGAGGAGCTCCTCTCGTCGAACTTGTTCCCACGATTACCATGCGAGAAGGAAAATATATTATCCGTTGTAAACTAATCAATATACTCTAGATCTTAGCTATGCGGATGTGGTGATAATACATTGTACAACAAGAGACATAAAGATTGGAGGAAAGAATGGATATCGTGTATAACGCAGGAGGGATATAATAGATGGTGGTGGATGTGAGAGGATCGGTGCGTCCGACAAAGACATCCCCACGAGTATCCGGAGCAAGTCCAGTAGCATAGTGGACAAAGAAGCAGGAAATCAACAATGAAAAAGGAAGACGCAAAGTACTGTACACTTGTGGGTATGGATTGATAAAGTTGCAATACGCGTCGCCCGGCGCGAAAGTAGTGTACAGTGGGCAGGTTGATGTCACAACATAATATTTCGAATCTAGCCATCGCACGCACTGCAGTGTTAGATAATTCTTAATTGAAACGGACGCCACTCACATTCTTGCTGACAATCGCACTGCAGGGTCGACGCGAAGCAAGAAAACATCGTTGGATTGAATCGGAGCGGAGCGGCGACGGGACAAAGGTTTGAGGAGGCGCAAGCAGATAGAATTTATGGCAATAAGAAGTATGGAGAAAAAAAAGAAATGAGTTCTTGTTCGTTATGCACGAAAGCCCACATTATAGAAGCAAGAAAAAAGTAGAAAGCAAGCAATATCTCCCTGGAAGAGGCAGGGCGTGGATAGCAGTAGATAATAGCATGTATATCCAAGTATGATAACAAGACGCAAGCACTTCAGGGTGAAAAAAAACAGAGGCTATATTAGCGCAGCCGCCTCGAGGTTCGTGCGTAGGACGATGCTAGCATGGAGCGAGGATTAATGTTCGGCTTGGCTTGCGGGGAGATAACAGACGAAAAAGCAGAAAAGGGACGGGGGACATAAATGAATTGGGTACTCACTCTGTGAAAGTAATAGGATTGGTCAACGGGTTTGTCAGTTAGATGGAGGGCTAACGTACCTTCGACTGCAGCCATCACTACTCGCAGCATGGCAGTATCCGTAGCTGTCGTGATGCTTCATCCAAAATCAATACGCGCGAAGACAACTGAGACACAAAAGGTCGTACTGGATATAGATCTCTCGTTCCTTTGACCGACCAGCCTTCTGAGCCAGTTTTGCAAACCGCCGCTTGAAGTAATCGCGTCCCGCACGTGCATCCCCAGGCTCCCCTTCAAAGTCCTATTACACACATGCTCAAAGGGAGAACGCACGATATGCAGGAAACAAAACACACCGGGAAGAAAGTTTTGATGTCAGAATTTGGAATCTTACGCTCAAAAAGATCATTCTTGTTCAAGAACAAGATCTGTCATAATTTCGGTGAACAGAGATGAGCAGAGCAGAAAAGCAAAGCAAACGTACGATGGATGTTTGTTTAAACCACTGTGAATGACAAATCGAGTCCCATATTGTCATAGCGTCCTGCATTTGATTCTGCATCAAACAACGATCAGTATTTATTTATCGTAGTTTTCATTGAATACTCGCTCACCGCATCCTTATCCTCCACCAGACATTGATCGTACCCGCTCAAGCTGACAAGAAAAAGGATACTCGTCACATCCTGGAAACAGTGTATCCATTTCCGCCGTTCGCTCTTCTGGCCACCCACATCCACCATTAGCATCTCATGTTCTCGTAGGTTGAACGTCGTCTCCGTAATACCGATGGTTCGGGCTCTGCATTGTATAATATCTTGTTCCGATGGCGTGTAAGCAGGATCAAATAACTCGTCAAGCGACGAGTAGAAGTATAACAGGCTGTGAAAGGATGATTACATCAAGAAGATAAGGGAGATTGGAGGCGGCAAGTACTTTTCTGGTAGGGCTGCTTCGTTACCACGTTCCCATGCCTTCTGGACGCCGGGGTCCTCCCATAACGACTTCAAGGGTTCGTAATACGTCATTGGAAAAGGTTCCGCGTCGCGAAGATCAGAGGCATTTTCGACCAACTCGATATAAGGGAAGTTAGCCTCGGACACTTTGAGGTCCATGTCCTCCATCGAATCGAGGAGGTATTTGAGTCCGCGGGTCAGGTTTTCGAAGATGAGTTGTCTGTAAAACTCAACCTCGTGGGGCGAAAAGGGTATTTTGTGGATTAATCGCATTTGCTGTACAGTAGAACGCTCTGAGCATACGAAGGGCGGAGGTTGAGCCTGAGACACCAACCTTGAGTACAGTCGACTTTCCAGAATCCCCAGAGCCCAGAAGCAGCACCTGATTGCGTCCATTCTGAATCTACTACGAATCAGGGATAAGAATAGGCAAACCTTGACTTGTGCCGCCATTTTTGCCTTGGCCTTGTGGAAGCGGTAATCATCAGCTCTCCCTCCATGCCGGTGACAATGCCGCAAAGCAGTGCTCACCTCTCTCAAGAGCTTCTCCGCATCTTTGTGTCTTGCCTTGTCGATCTCGGACACCTCTGGGCCGCCAGGGGAAGACAGACAAGACCCCATCGCAAGTGAGGCTGAAGCTCAAAACGTCTGGGAGTGGCTACGACGATAGTGGTGTGTGGGCAAAGAGTGCTTCCGTGGCCTCGTGGTCAAATTATGTATTGGCAGGTCAGCGTTGATATCAAACTTGGTTGATCCTGCAAAATGGTGGATCGGAGCTATATTGGCTAACCTGAAACTTGGCCAGAAATAGAATATGACAGCCTTCGTTAAACCTGTGCACAGTGGAAAATAGGAAGACAAATTTGCTAGGAAGAAACTTATGTGAATGCTTATAAGAATTGACGACAGTACAAATGACAAAATACGGGAGGAATAACGTCCCTGAAAAATTCAATCGCCTCGTGTGCAACCGGTGCTTAAATCCAATCCGGACTGGGGTGTTGACTACACCCGACTGCAGCCAAACTAATTGCTAAGATACTTTGACAATTGCGCACTGCGATGCAGAGTATACTTAGCTGGAGCACTAGAGCTCTGGTAAGTAGTGCTTTGCCAGTGCGGAACACCGGGCCAATCCTCCAGTTTGTCATATGGTAGTTATCGGTCTTGGCAAGATGACCCTATACCGAACGATCGCAAGTTGTGGATTATGTAAGTACATAGTTACGAGCCTCATTCCCCTTTAAACTTTTCCCCCTGGACGGAAAGATACCATCACTACAACTGCTCCCGAGATAAGATTAGATGACTTGCCAGTAATTCATCAAGTCAAGTACTTGGAGTGAGGCCACAAAGACCTTGCTCTGCTGCGAATTGTGAAATTGGCTTGGTGGGAGACGCCCGGAACCCAAAAAACACCAGGATTTAATTGCATGGTGATTAGAGCCAACAGCATCGGGTAGGAGGTCGGCGCGCGCATGATGCTATCACTTACCTGGAACTTGAGTATATGGATGAATGATGTTTGTAGGTTTCGTGCCTCGATAATGTCTCGTTAATATTGGAAATGCACCTAGAGTACGGTCATTTGACTGTTGCTGATCGTCATCGATATTCAAGAGTAATCTACATACTTGATGTTGTCGCTGGTCGACAACGTAAATGCGGCGCCAGCCGCGGGATTCAAAGGCCAGGGAAGAAATCTCATACATATGTCATCACAGACGCCACATAAGTATAGCGGTACTATAGCAAGGTGTGATCATGGTGTACTATAGAAACGACGTCAGGTCGTGCCTGGCGGGAGTAACGGATCATCATATCGATCAAGCTGGCTCGAAGAAATGACCAGTCTGGACCCGGAGGCCGAGTCCTCGCCCCGAGTACTCGAGTACTGTGTGACGATTGCATACTCGGTTCCTGGTGAGCCGCACATACTTATTCCACGGACATTGAAATCGGAAAGTTTCGTATACGCTTGTAACAGGCAAAAATTGAATATGTACCATCAGTGAAATGTGGCAAAATATCACGACATGATGGGATAAGTTGTTTCGCGAGCGGGTCAAATCAGGACAGCGTCAGTGATCGCGGATAACTACTACATATGTTACCACCTTTATCAAAAACTCATTGCATTGTTAATGGGGACCCACACGCTGGTTTCAGACATCGGAGCACCGAAGGAACAACAAAATTTAAATACTGGAACGATACTCTACGTATACGATATCGATGATGTGTACTAAATTCGCTGGATATCAACATCATATTCCTGAGATCCGATCATTGGCGCATAGAGAGATGATAATATTTGCCAGTTCATGAGAAAACAGATGGTTTTCGAATTTGGACTCTTTCAAAAGCACAAACCGTTTGTTGGAAAAAAAGTCCCAAAAGCTTGGAGAGGTCAGGCTGCGAACTTGATAGCAAGATCGAGAAAAACTGGTCTTTATTTCGAACGACTAGTTACTAGTTTAAGCAGCTAATTCATGAGCGAATAACAGCCTTGGTTATCGATCGTGGCTTTGGACGGCAGATTCTGGGGCGAGGTAAGCATTCATGCAGGATCGGTCATCAGGTCATGAGGGATAAGAAATAAAGGCGAGGGCGACCATGGGCAAGCTTACTTTTCAACGTTCGAGGTCCCCTTGCATATGATGCATAACCCGTTGTTGGTTGGAGTGGGGGTTCGGTGGATAGGCCATTAAAACGAGTCGCTGGATACACCCACATGAACACGCTATCAGGTCCTATCGGATTAGAAGGGAGATTTGGAGAACTCCACGAGAAGACAGCGTGAGCAAGGGCTCCACGGCCGTCAGAAGGCTGCTAATCGAAAGTTTGAACAACAGAACAATTGTTAATGGTTTTGACACGCATGATCAGGACTCGACCAGGCGATGGGGGGTAGATGCAATCTACAAAATACCACGGTAAACCCACTATATAACATCTGAAGATTGGCAATAGCTGACACCATAGTCGACATTGAAACTTTGGACCTGAACGCATAAATAAGTGAAAGCCCATCCGATAGCAACATCTGCTCCAATCAGAGGAACCGATGGGGGTTTCTGGATTTGGAACAAAGAGTTCGTCGTAACGTGTACGAGGACAAGTGATCGGCTTTAATGGCTAAACGAACAAGGACGTAAGGGTAAGCAACGTCAATCGTCAGGTCCAGGGAGACAGTGGGTCATTGCTGCTGCCACGGACTTTGGCTTCGGCGGCGACGCAGTTAACGGCATGAAGATGCATATCATTATCAAGCCTGAGAGCCAGGTAAGTACGATCTGGTATCACAGCAGGAACACCAGCTGATCGAAAGGAAGTTCTGTGGAGAAAGTCAACAAAGGAAACAGGAGAGGATGTTTAAGCGGGGAAAATACTACGTCATGGGGTGGTGAACAAAACAAAAGGATGTCCAAATTCGTTTGACTGGAAAGAAGACAATTGGCCGAGTACCCATCGTTGCACGCCCCGTAAGTTTCCTCGGCGATGGCGGTTGAAAACTGCCACTGAGTCCACACGTAGTTAGGAATTCCGAACTGTGGCGCTGAGCATGTACATTCTTTGTTGGGCTCATTGACCGACACAGGATCTGGAGTTACTATCCCATGTATTGGACCAAAACAATAAGAGATTGGACAAAGGAATATCCAAAGGCGAAAGAACGAACAAAAGTGTAATGAAAGACCACATGAAAGGTAAGAACAGGACTAGTTTGGCTATATCAGTCACCTATATCTGCCTCGAGGACTGCCACGTGAGATACAAGTTCAATTGTTTCAAGATGAACTTACAAAAAGTGTGATCGCCAATCACTCCAATTATAATATCAACATCAGTGGTGTAGGTCACTCTTGGTCCGCAACTACTGACATCGACCCCCAGTTCAGTCACCCACCCGCCCAGGAAGTACATGTAACATAGTTGTACACTGTTATACCCAGATCGATATCACAGGGGCTACAACTCTTTATTTATTCAGGATCGCCGCCCATCTCGCATTCTTTTCTGTCTCACACCAATTTGATGACGGGTTCAGAGAGAGGTCACAATGACAGACCTCAAACCCCTATTCTGCGGGCTGGTCAAGTGCGCATCAAAGGAAAAGGGTCGCTTTCCTCGTGGGTTTGGAGAGCAAAGGCAGTAGTGCTCACAGAGCGAGCCTTGGTTACTGCCAGTTACAAGGTTTGTCGGAAACTGTCTTCTACTTTAATCAAATCATTAACAGCGAGTTCAGATTCCTCTTTCACATATCTCCAAGATCGAGCGCGTGGATTCGAAACCGTATTGTCTACTCTTGGAAGCAAAGGAACGACGATACTACCTCTCATTCGATAACGATGGAGAGCTTTATGACTGGCAGGAAGATGTCTACTCTCGCTCTCCTCTCGGCACTGGGAAACCTTTTGGTTTTATTCATAACATCCATATTGGCGCCGAAGGAACTTCTGATGCTCTTGCAGTAAGCCCGATTCTATCCGAGATGCTCCGCGTGTACTCAGTCAACTTGCTTAAGCGCCTCCCATCCGAGTGGAGCGAAGCTCTCCGGGCGCACCATCTCAACGTCAACATCCCCCCACCCACTCCCGTCAATGGAGCCAAGAAAGATACACATCACAAACGCCATTCTCAGGTTCCGGGTAGTTCCACTGGCATCAACGACAGCCCACTGCTTCCATACAAGGCTGGGAGGAGCCGCCGTGCCAGCGAACCTCCGCCGCAGTCGACTTTGCAGATCATTTTAGACGGACAGCACCTCGTCAGAGAGGACAGTGGTTTCACTAGCTGGATGTGGAAACATCGCTGGCTGGTCCTTGGTCCACGGACATTGACGATCTACAAATCGCAGGTGCGTAACATTCCAGACGCCCAATCCTGCTACACGACAAACTAATTCGGTCACATTTTCAGGGTACCAGTTTCGGCGTCGTCATCAAACTGCGTGACATCACCAGCATCGAGCGTTCAGATTCACGACCGTACTGTCTGGTTCTTGAAACTAGCCTCCAGAAGAGATACTTTTTCTCTTTCACGAGCGACGACGAGCTGTTTAACTGGCAAGATGCCATTTACTCCCGAAGCCGCCTGGGTGGCATCAGCACCCCAGTGAACTTTGTGCACAACATTCATATCGGGATTGATGGGGTTTCGGGAGATATGACAGTAAGTATAAGAGTTCTGACATCGTACGCGTTCTGATGGTTACTCCGCTTGCAGGGTGTGCCAGATCAATGGAAACCGCTTCTTTCAACTCCTCTATGATTCATGCGACAATGTGAAGTGGCTGTGATTCGGATGTTGGATCATTGACTTGATTCTGGCTTGTACTTTTCGTTATTTATTCATCGTATCTTTTCAGGGTAAGCATACCGTACATGTGACATATAATCCCCTCAGGTTACTTTTGATTCCCCCATGGCATGGCATACTATGTAATCACGTTTCATTGCTATCTATTATATGGCAGGCGCCAATCTGATTCAGAGCAGTATTTATCATTTATGGGAGGTAAGTAAGTTTCATCACCAGTCAAAATATCAATTTCGATATCTTGATGCAAGTAAAATGATGCTAAGGTCGTGCAGGTATCTCGTGCAGGTATTTTCAGAATCCGAGCGTATTAACTGAGGCCATATCGCATTGCTCGGTGTTGCAATTGGTACAGCCGCTATCAATGTTTCCAGGAGTCAAAACTTCGATCAGCACTATAGATACAGCATTGATGCAAAACTATGCACCAGCTAGTCTCAATCTCTCTCCCGCTCCTCAGGCTAGGACCGGACGGTGCTGCTTAACGTCTTCGGACCCTCTACAGTACCTTCGAGCTGCCGGGCAGTTCCATCACCAATATGTTCACGTTTCCCCTCCTTTCTGTCATTCTTTTCAGTTCGTTGGCGCATTCTGTTTATGCTGACGGTGTGGCTACGTTCGCTGGCGAAGGTATGGACCGATATCTTACATCAACGCACTCGAGTCATTCATTAAGCTCGCTCCAGGAACATGGTACACTCCTCAAAATCCACCATTGACAGGTTCATCTCTTCTCACATTCTATAACTATGAAACGATGCTGATCAAGATCGACCGTAGGTATTGGAGCTTGTGGATGGGCCATTGGCAACAATGATCCTGTGGTGGCATTGGCAAATGTGTCGTTTTATAATTACCCGTGAGTTAGACAGACGTTATCCCGTCCCATTGACGATATAACTGTAAAATTCCAGTGGCGCCGTCCAAGGGAATCCGAACAAGTACGTATTCAATATCATCTGCCTGGATAATTTGCTTATGCCGTTCCAATAACAGCAACCCCATCTGCGGTCAGCTTATCTGGATTACCTGTAAGTCAAAGCATTGAGCAACCACCGGTTTATCACGAGAACATGTGATTCACGACATTGTAGATCAAGGAAAATCTGTAGTGGCCAAAGTTGGTGACGAATGCGCTGACTGCCCTGGTCCATACAACGTCGACATGACCCAGGGGACATTCCAGCTGATCGCCGACCTTAACATAGGTAGATTGAAAAACCCGGGTATCACCTGGTCTTTCGTACCTAGCAACACGCCATTGGGAGCTGCAACGGGGTCACCCCCTCCTCCTCCTCCAGGTGCGCCTGTGCCTGCTGGAACACAAGCTACCACCGCAGCATGCACGCCGACGGCTGTTCCCGCTCCTGCGAGGCGCTCACCCACTTTCGACAAACGGAAGCGGTCGTCGGAACAAAGTGGTGGTGGCTATCCGCCTCATGAACGAAAGATGGTTAAACGTTATGCGACAACTGTGAAATCCGCCGCGCCTGAACGGAGAAGTTCCATCCAGTCACGCACCACCTCGGCAACGACGGAAGAGGAAGGTGTCTCTGATACAGCGCGGGCTGGGGTACCACAACCTAGGAGCCATAAGGGGCACGGGGTGTCGAAGGGTCAACGGAACCCGGACCATCGACGGAGCGTCTCTCCTTCATCTTCCGAGCGAAGGATGATCAAACGTCGTGCGGATCTCCCAACATCTGCTGATATGAAAGAGAAATGACCTGGAATGTGGTCCGCCTATCGGTATATCCACGTGCATAAACTCCATCTCTGCAGGAGAATCACTTGCCACGAACTTGAAATTCTCAGATGGACAGAACCCATCCGGCGAGCAGCCAGCTTGTGTTGGTACGCCGCTCGAGATCCTTCGTACCGGCCAGGCGCCGTCCCTGGCATGTTCGAGACAGTGAATGGGTTCGTCGAACAAAGACTTCGAAGCATCTCGTAGTTACGTCGGAAATGGAAATGATCACGCGCAAGTCGTGTGTAGTGATGCTGGTGCCACAAATTACAATGCAAAGAAATATGTTGAAGATTGAACCTACAGCACTATAGCCAAAGCTGAGCGCTGAAATGCCACACAACTGCGGATCTCTTCAACAATTAGAGCACTAGTACCATTGATTTGACATGCCTAGCTGTTATGGAAATTCACCGTTCCCAGATAACAGTGTATGCAAGTATGCGTCGTATAGGTCCGGTCTTATAGACCAAGTTTTTGTTTTTGTTTATTATGTGGTATGCGGCGATTTTATATTTTGCCAAGAACAAATTTGAATGTGGAGTGAAAATGATACACCGGCAATGTCACTTCCTGGTTGAATTGAACGGAACAGACGGTACAACACGCACCATCTCCGACGATGTAAAACGTGCCCTGGCAATGTTCTGTTGTGCTCGATTGCCTATATCTCTAGCGAACCACATCGAGAACCACGGTGATTCAGCTACAAATAATGACGCACGGCGACCAAGGATCTCCCGGACGTGTACCGGTCCAGCTCGGCAAGCTATGTGTTTTCTCAGTGAGCCGACAACAGCCTGAGGCATAAAACAGTCAATTACCTTCATCATGATTTCCTCGACGTTATGCGATAGGGCGGCGAACTGTTCAGCATTCTTGACAAGTCATTTAAGTTGGCATCGAAGTCTATTGCTAGAACTTAGAGACACGAAAGATTACACGAGCTCTCAGTTTTGAGCCCTCTTACTATCCGAGTCAAGCATCAAACTTGGAGAGACTCGATGATCAGGACCAGATGCGGTTGTGCCCACCTAAGCCTTGACTGGCCCTTGACCCGAACATTGGATGTTCATACAAACTGCGGTACGAAATCCTGAGTCGGACAGGAAGCGAGCCGAAGCTGGCTTGTATTGGCACGTCGCTCGACATCTTCGTACGGAGATCTGAGGCACCCGGACTTGCCAGCCTTGGCATGTGCAAGACATTGAAAGGGTTCGTAAACCGTAGTTCTGTCGGAAATGTTTGGTACATGCAAGATATATTCATGATGAAGGATACTATATTGATCAGCGATGCGGCTGAATGCAAAGTAATAAGCTGAAGAAATGGTCTTACAGCACTAGTAATGCGCCATCGACACTGGATCGTGGCCATACTACTGCGCACACTAGATCTCTTCAACATTGGAGCCTCACTCGAGCACTGTCATCGTACTGCCTTTGACACAGGGTCCATCTATATTACCCTCTGGTTGCCGCGAAGGTTCGACGTCCCTGGATAACGGCGTATGCATCGTGCAGAATCTGTGAGCATAGGTGGAAATGCAGACATGAAAAGATTACGTAAAAAATACATGCTTGGATTCGAGAAGTTTATGCTCGACGTCCACACCTTGCTTGACCCACATTTTCGCCAAGTAACCCGAAAGATACCAAAGAGGCTGCGGCTCGGAGGATACAGTGGCAGCAGAGCTCTATGATCGAGGCCACACCGATATATTGTGTTTCTGTAATCTCATTCGAGTCAGCTGGCCTCACTCGTATATAAGCGGCGTCAGCAGGTTTCTGGAAATTTCTGGATGAGCCTAAGCACGCATACGTAAGGGACATGCCTGCGGTCCGCAGTGTCACTAGCAAAGCCGCTGACTGATGATTTCCACCAGCCAGCAGACTCGGGTGCGCTAACTGCGCGTTTGAATTCTCCCCAAATCCGCAATCAGCAATGGGCCACCTCAAGAAACTTGGTGACAAAGGATGGGCAGTACTGGACGTCGTTGGTCGACAGGCAAGTAATCAACACGATAACCTTCCACCACTTATCCCCAGTCTAGAGTAATAAGTTAGCAAACAAGCTAGGCGCAGAAGCCTTCTGGCCGATGCCACTGGATAAAGAGTGCGAAAAGGCGGCTGCTATATTACGAACTTTCACAAGGGAAGGATTCCAAGTCAAGAGCAAGGAAAGAAACGGCAACAACACGAAATCGATAGTCAAGGTTCCTCAAAATATCTTGCAGCAAGCTAAAGGATTGGCGATATTCACCGTCTTTCGCACAGGGTTCCAAATCTCTGGTGCAAGCGGGAGCGGCATCCTGATTGCCCGACAACCCGACGGAAGTGAGTTCTCAATTATCCTAAGCAAACCCATCTAAATAAACTTCAGCATGGGGCCCGCCCTCCGGAATCCTCCTGCATACACTCGGTGTAGGATTCCTGATCGGAATCGACATCTACGATACCCTCCTCATTCTGCGTACCCAAGAAGCTGTCAACGCTTTTGCGCACCCCAAGATCTCTATCGGCGCCGAGCTCTCCGTCGCTGCAGGCCCCATGGGCTCAGGCCGTGCTCTTGATATGGGTTTCAAAGACAAATCCCCTGCATGGGCGTACACTAAATCCAAAGGATTCTATGCAGGGGTTGCTTTGGACGGGACGGTTGTGATCGAGAGGAACGACGAGAATGAGAGGTTTTATGGGAGGAAGATCAAAGCGGCGGAGTTGATCAGAGGGGAGGCGCGGAGACCTCATGGTGCGGATGGGTTGATTGCTGTAATTGAGGTGGCGGAAGGGAAATATACCGGAAGGAATGTGGGCCATGCTGGGCCGTCCAATCAGTATTATCCGCGGCAGAGTGCGATGGCAACCCCGGAGGATCCGTTCATGGACCCATCGACTCCACTGGCTGAGCAGCCCACTGCGAGCTCTTCTAGAATTCCTGAACGGCCGCAGTCTATGTCGTCGTTGGCTTGGTCCACTACAGCTGTAGATCCACGTTCAGGAACCCCACCGCTTCCAGTCCGACGATATCGACTGGCAACAACGGCAGAGAGAGATGAATCTCCCCGAGTGGACGAGGCTTTCCCCTCTCCGGATGATAAGTCCGAACCATTAAATGACTCCCAGTCCCAACCTGGGTATGATGACGCTCCTCCAGTTTATGAAGGTGTCGGTCCAATAGCTGATGATACCAAGGATACGGAGAAGAGCCAGGAGCGATTCTTGTAGATTTGTTAGAAGGCTGACTTGTCTTTGCACAGAGTCTATAGGGTACACATCGCACTTAAGATATATTAGTAGTTACTTCAACCCCAACATCCTGAGCCAAAACGCGAAATTGTCCGCATGCGACACTACGCGCGTTAACATCTCTGACGTTCGATTTTACCCAATACATTTGACATGATGGGTGCATGTCATATCAAAGTGACGCCTCGCATACTGGAGAGCACGCTTTATGTATGCATTGTCCTTGTCCCAAACCTAATAGATAATTCCGTCAATGCTCATAAAGCAGGCATTTCCGTACGAACCTTCTCGGGTACCCATTCACTCCAAGAAGTAACCGTCGCTGTTTGTACAAACAAAGTCTTTTGATCAAAAGTGAAGAGCACCGAATGTGGATCAGGAAATCTTGGGAGTATTTCTTTCTTTTCAACGTAGATCTGTAATTGGTTTACAAGTACTTTCATGGCCTGTTCAACGTGGCCGTTGCAAGTAGATAGGGTCATGGGGCGGTCGCGCAGCCAGAGGATCTGATGGAGGAGGTGCGCGGGATGTTCATTCATCCTAGTCATATCCTTGAATACAATCCACCAGCGTTCATAATTCCTGATATCGTAGCCGAAGTCCAGTAGCAATTCAGCCTCAGTGAAAAGATGACACCATAAGCTCTCGGAAAGTAAACTAGAATCCGACACGCACATACCTTCTCAAAACCTTCCTTTTCGTGAACGATACGAAAAACGTCGGTATGTATTCTCGCAATCGCAGGGGTATCCTTTTTTGTCACGGGATCATACCACATAGTTGTAAAATCCAGTGCAGGCATAAACAGGCCTTTGCCGTGGGGTGGTGTGATGGTGGACTGCTTGGATTGGCTTTGGCTGATGACACTGTGTATCTCCAATACCCCGAGCTTTTGGATGTCCTCTATCTCCTCCTTGTTTAGCGACTGGGAATAATCCGGGATGTTTGTAGGCACCCGGAGCTTGGGAGAGGATCCGCGTGGGTATACATTGCTCTAAGGGGACATAGTAGATGATGATTTAGTATGGAACAGAAACAAAAAGCATCGTACTAGTGCTGGTGTGATCGCATCCGAGTCCGAATATTGTGACTACATGTCAGTCGCTAGCTCCTGGATGAAGTCAACGATGCTCACCTGCACGGGATGTGCCCTCGCTAGGAAAAGGCATGGAAAGAAGATAATAATGAGACTGC
>QFEU01008160.1:0-10676 GCA_003316345.1 Tricholoma terreum | reverse complement strand
CGTCGTCATCGTCATCTATTGTCGAGTCCATTATATCATTACCGATCCCCGTTATATCGCGCGCGCATATCGGGTGTTCGCGACCATCGTCGGACTATCGTAAACCCCATCGCACTCTTCACGCGGCCGTCGCGTACCATTATAGGCGTCTGTGATAGACATTCAAACACCTTGCACCCTTCCTCCAGCTTGTGTAGTACTGAACGACCACATTTAGGTGTTTTGTTTGGTTTTCCTGGCCGAGTATCATCACCGCCCACTTGGTACCAACCCTCCTCAGCCCGTAAGGCAACAGCACCTTTCATGTTCATCTTTTGGTTTCAAGTTTGTCCCACCCATTACTCCACCCCAGGTGGAATTTGCTCACCCTATCAGGCAACAGTTAGTTGCACCAGTTGCTGGACCTCAACTGGCAACACATAAAGTTCGTGAGGCTTCTGTGGTCCCCGACTTGGAAGAGGACCATGATGGAGGTGAACATGAAGATGAACGTGGCAATCAAGAAGATGATGAAGGTGGCAATCAAGAAGAAGAAGAAGGCAGCAATCAAGAAGAAGATGAAGGTGGTGATCAAGAAGACAATAACCAAGAAGAAGACGATCAAGAAGATGATGCTGGCCTGGATGGAGACGCTGATGGGGGAGGGAATGACAGAGGTGATGGGAGACGATGACAGCCAATCTCATCTTCAATTCCCATCATCAGACTCACCTGGTTATTAACCCATACTCTCATAATGACCTTTTACTGATGCATATTTAGTAGCCAACATTGATGAGTTGTCACCAGATGAAGATGAGTGACAGGCAATGAACACTATCCATGAAAGTAAGTGTACAGTGTATATACTATTTGGTTCTGATGTTTCTCTGGAAGACATGGACTTTGCAGCGCAACAGATGTTTGATGACGCGGATTATGATATCACTGCACATGGTGTACTCCAAGCTCACCATTCCAAGAATCGCACACCTCAGGCCCCAGATCCAAAGTTATTGCACAAATCCAAGCCTCGCATCATTGATAGTGAGGATGAACATTGTGATGATGTTGATGATAATGGCGGAAGTGATGAAGACCATGGCAATAACACTGACCTCGATGGAAGTGATAACAATGTCAACGCTGTCAGGCCATGTGCACCTCGCAACTCCAAGCATGATGGTGATCATGAGCCAAAGCCTAACCAGCTGGGATACTCTTCTGGGACATGGATTGATGTCCTCAAAAACACCAAGGATAAGTATCATTTTGACCTTCACGTTAGAGCTAAAGACCCTTTTCCTTTATGTACCTGGCCTGCATTACAGAGAAGCCATCAGCTCCTTCTCGATGCTATGATGGAGCATAAGGAAGATCCATCAGCCATGCTTCTTGATGAGAGTAAGTCGAGCTTTTATTATTGAATAATGCTCACATCAAGGTCTTGCAGCAATCTATGATCAAAAACATATGACATCCTTGGTTTGCTTAAATTTTTGACTCCTTGAAGCATACAATAATTTGCTGGTTTTAGATATTTGAAGATGGTGCTGCGTATCGTGGGCACTTGAAGAAACTTGCTGTGGAATTGGTCTCTGTCCATTATCACAAAGATCTCCAGCCTGAGCTGGGAGGCAGCTTCAACCAACTTGAATACAATAAAGCCATCTCTAATAGTGTCAAGTCTTTGCTTGACGAGGGAAAATATCTCCTTGGTAAGCCTGACGAGAATGTATGTTCTAACAATCTTCGATATGCTACACTCACCATCTGTTAGGGCAAATCAACTAATTTTGGACACAGGGCTATCTGAGATCTCTGCGAAAATCCTATTATAGAGGAGCTTCTTGTCTTGCCATGCTTTTTCCCGATGAATTTGAATCTCTGCCCGAAAGATGTTTAGCTCTGGCTTGTACTGCGGAACCACTTATGCTGTCATGATAATTCATTTCTGCAACTGACATAACTTTGTAGATTGTAAATTCCCTTGACGAACATGAATTTGGTCACCAGCAGATTGTGAAATTCAGTTGTGAGGTTTATAGTCTCGTTTACAAGGTGATCATTGCTCTCATAAGGGAAGTCAAAGCTCATCCATATCATGGCCCCCAGTTCAAGGTGATGCTTCGAGAAATCGTCAACTCTGGAAGGTAAGGGTATTAAGACTTGCATCAATATTATTATCTTGATTTTATTTTAAAGGATGAAATACCAAAAGATGAATGGTCGTGGGAGGGTCTTGAATTTCAAACTGGTGCTTGACTAGGATTCCGTGGCATAGTTACTATTATCTTGGATGTTGCTATCTTCTGTGTTTTGCCCTGTTACACCTGCTTTATTGCAAGCCTATACCCCCATGCATGTTAATTATATAATTTTTTAAATTCATGTTTTCTGGTGGTTGCAAATATTGGAGCATTGTATAGCAGGGGTAAGATACATAGGCTAACCCCTTGCTGGCACAGTACTCCACAGTACTCCATTGTGCTTTATAGATTAAGCTATCCCTCTGTAGTTGATGGTGTACTCTGTATAGATTGACCCCTGGCCTGCATAATGCTCTATAGCACTCCATAGTGCTCCATAGTGCTCTATAGATTGAGCTATCACTATATAGTGAATGGTGTACTCTGTATAGATTGACCCCTGGCCTGCATAGTGTTACATAGTGCTACATAGTGCTCCATAGACTGAGTTATCACTTCATAGTCAATGTGGTTGCTATATAGAACTGCACTGGTATGGACATTGGCTACAGGATGCTCTAACTCTATAGATGTCTGTGGCTATTTACATAGTGCTATTACAGACTCCAATAGTCATACCAGAATTTGCTGATGTTGAGCATTGATGACTACCCTGCTTGATCTCTGCGCATGTCTCATGTAAAGAGCTTCGTCAGATGTTGATGACCATCCTGGTGACCTGTTGTACTTGATATCTGAAAACAACACGAGATCTGCATTGTGCAAGTAGCTTTTAACACCCAAATATGAACGTGACTATGAAGTGATTTTGAAAGCATGGTGGTCGATAAATTTGTTGACATAGAATGCTGTAAATAGATTGAGGGAGTTGTAACATGTGATGTTGGGTGGAAGATGGACACAACCAAAGACAGGTGCAAAGGCACAATCATATTGGGTTGGGCCATGTCACCAAGAGCTAGTGGCTCGTATTTGTTCATGGTACATGCCACCAATCCCACTTGGGTCACTTGGGGCATAGAAGGTTGCTGTAGTGCTGTTAAGCGGGGGGTGTTGAACTAAGACCTCCTGTGGGACAAGTGCGACCAACTTCTATAGCGCATGGATGAGGTACATGTAAAACTGTAGCTACAAATAAACATTGCCAGTTATATACCGGCAGCTTCCATAATCAACAAGTACATACTGCCCATATCGGGCAGCACCCCTACACTCTCCCTCTTAAGCTTGGTATTACACCAAGCGACAACAAAAGAAACTATAACGAAATTTAAAGAAAGTGAGGCAGTGGGAACACTGCCAAAGGAATGGATGGTGATAAGCACCACCTGCAACCATAAGCGCGAAGCTTAGACGGGTCCAAATATTTAATACCTGACCTGAGCACACAGCCACCAGATTGCTGCATGGGGCGGACATGTTTGACATGTCTGTCGATGGACCTGTGTCGACAGGTCCATACATGGGTCAGGGCACCACTAGGGGTGCAAGCACAAGGCTTACTGGTTGCGATACGGT
Source organism: Tricholoma terreum (assembly GCA_003316345.1). Taxonomy (NCBI): domain Eukaryota; kingdom Fungi; phylum Basidiomycota; class Agaricomycetes; order Agaricales; family Tricholomataceae; genus Tricholoma; species Tricholoma terreum. The sequence continues at coordinate 6,969 of QFEU01008160.1, read as the reverse complement.
TGGTGACCAAACACAGAACAGACAAGTATCGACATGTCTGTTTGATTGAATATATATGGCATCAATTGACATTGATGCCTGTTTGAGCACGGGTAGAGGAGTGCGCGATTGCTCTCACTCCTCCATAGGTGCATCCGTAGGCATCACCATAGATGACACCGGTTTTTCCTCAGGCACCGACTGCGCCCCCACCGGTTCACTCTCGACAGACACCTGGGCAGCCCCAGGCGTAGTGTTCGCTAACACAGCAGCACGTTCTACAAAGGTCCGATTGACCTCTTCAGTGAAGTCGTCTTCGCTTGACTCGTTTGAGTCGGTAGGAACTGGGGGCAAGTCATCGAGGACTTCCCCTTCGGTCGGGCGTAATGTGATACCATAGTACGCAAGGTTCCACTTCGGTCGTGAAGCAGAAGGCATGGAGGAAGATCAACTATCTTCCTTGGTGGGTGCGGAAATCTTGGGTTTCCGCACCTTCTTCTTCTTTGGAGGACGGACATGGCCTGTCCATCCGCCATCAGCGAACCCAGTGGGACCTGGTCCCACCACAGAAGGAAAGGGAGCAACAGGGTCTTCTGTTGCTGGGTAGTAGTCCATCATCAAGGGCCTCAACGATGAGGATGATAAGGCCGAGCCACATCTCAGCCTTGATGCATTCGTCATCACCATTGATGGTGGGATGACCACTGGCCTTGCCATTGGTTGTGGTGGTGTGGGAGCCTCCCACCATGCTGGGACCATCACACAAAGCTCGTCTTGAGCTTCAGTACTTGCGTACTGGCAGGTACGCCGCAGGACATGGTGAGCCTCGGCTCTCCTCGCAACATTGTCGTCCTGCGAATAGTGGCGGAGTTGTCTCTCCGCCCATACATGAGCATCGACTACTTTGTCAATGCTGATACCCTGTTGTGCATAGAATCGCACAACATCGTTGATAGAGGTGTTCTCCATCGGATTGGAATATTGATCCATACTGCGGCCAATGGCTACAGTAATTCCCAACGAGGCCAGTGTCCATCGGTACAGACCTGGCGTAAGTGCGAGCTCAATTGCTCGCATGATGAAAACGGCCCTTCCTCGTTGGTGGCCTTCACCATGGGGCGCTCGCCCCGTAACCAGTAGATAGCCTCTGATTGAGGCTAAAGATATACCTGAGGGATCATGAGTGATCCCTGGCTTGGATAGCAGGTTCTGGGGGTATCTCCAGAGCCATCGTGCCCATTCCTTGACGGGCGCATCTTGTCTCGGCATTTCCATCCGAGACAGGTCAGTGGGTCGCATGGTTGCCCATGGTGATCGCTGATCAGGAGGTACCCAGTTGGGCAACCTCCACCTGGTCAGTGCTAAAGACTGCAAGGGGGAGTGACTTTCTCCCACTGTGTGTGCATCCCGTGCGAATATCCTCATATCCAGCACGGCGCCCATGTTCTTATCTTCATGGGCACAATGGATGAGCTCTGTCAGCTCCTCCTCATTTGTAGGCATTATAATTTGCCTAGTTGACTGAGAATTTGGTCGAGGAGGAGGAGTGGGTGTCCATTGGGCACCCCGGGGTATGGTTGGTAGATTTGATGGTGTTACCATCGGTGGAGCAGGTGGTGGAAGAGGCGGATAATTTGCCTCTTCAGGCCCAGTCATATCAACATCCTGCTGTGCTGCAGGCCTTGTCGCCACTGTCTGGGCGTATGAAGTAGGGGCCCGAGCTTTGGGCACCAACGACGTCCAGCTTGCTGGTGTTGTGTTTTGATTGGGTCCATTACTGGACCCAAATGAGTGTTGATGGCGCGGGCATTTGCTCACGCATGCTCGAGTTATCCTCGAGCTGCTGCTCCAGTCTGTCGACCTTCCTCTGTAGTCGATGGATCTCTTCTTCCACCTCCGAAAGCTGACGGTCAAAATTGTCAGCTTGTCTCCTCCAATACACATCCTCTTGGATGTGCATCGTTCAATGCTCTCTAGCGTCGGAGTATTCGATATCAGCTGATATTTCAGCTGATGATATGTGTGTACCATAATTGGTACACATCGCACAACTTTGGGGATGGTGAATGAGCTCCAATCGCTCATTGTACGCCCACCGGGTTAGGTCGCGTTGTGCACAAGCATGTCTGCTCGTGTTAGCTCCGTCTCTCGGAGCTGGACTATCTTTTGTGCGAGTTTCCCGTCGCACACTCGGGCCTGGAGATCCTCCAGGTGAACACATTTCGTGTTCGTCTTGTGACAGTGGCATTTCGCTGTCACCCCATCGTTCCTTCCCCCTTTGAGGACGACTAACGTCGTCTTCACTCCCCTTGAGTGGTTTGTCTTCCAGTGCTGTTGCAGTTTAGTTTTCCTGCGTGTTGGTATGAAGGAAGTTAGAGTTTTTCTAACTCTGCGTTGTTTGGTTTAAGTGAACAGTATACAGCGATCGCCACCCCTTGTTGACATAATATGTCAACTGATATGATTACATTTATCTGTTTAACTTAACAGATTATTTGTGTTGGTTCCTTTGTGCTGATTGTGCCACCCTTGTGGTGCGTTGTGGCAAGTTTTGCCACTCCTTGACATTCATCAACGTCAAGTAGTCATCTAATGTGGCTAAGTCGTTGCAGTTGTGCAACGGCTCCCAAGTGGAATCTCCTAGATTCCACTTTACCTGGAACTGGATGTTCTGGCCCTGCCAACGGTGGCCTGTGATTTCATCCACATACCACTTGGCGTCGCTTGGTGCACCAAAGTCATACGGCTCTGGTGATGTACGACTAGGGAATAACACATCATCATTAGTGTGATGTGGTCTGAGAAGGTTTACATGAAATCTTCCATGTAAGTTCCGTTTTGCCAGCTCAGGAGGTAAGTCCAACTCATAGTTGGAGGTGGAGGAATACGCTTCCTTCACCTTGTATGGACCAATGAATTTGGGTACCAATTTACTGGCCCGACCCTTTGGCATTGACAAGTTCTTTGTCGATAGATATACGAGCTCTCCTTTTTGTATATCTGGCTTGTCACATCAATGTTTATCGGCGTGAAATTGTTGGAATACTCTTTCAGCGATTAACGCATCATGTGCAACCACCATATTCCTGAGTGCATTCATTGCGAATGTGTGTACACCTGGTGGTGCACGTTCTGCAGCAGGTAGCTGTCGCATAACTACGGGTATGTACCCGCAGTTGAGCTCGAACTGTGGCCCAATTGATGCTTGAGTTTATTGCAAACTCTGTCATTGGGCATTTATATATCCGGTCCTGTTGGTCTGGGCTGATGGCTGCATGGAATATCTGTGCAATCGAGCGGTTTACCCACTCGGTAATCCCATTGGTCTGTGAGTGGAACAAAGTAGACATCATCAACTTCGTACCCATCAGTCTGTGTAGTTCACGCCACCACTTCGACGTGAACTTGGCATCTCGGTCGGATACGATCGAGGATGGTAGACCATGCAGGCGCACAATCTCACGCATATATATGACTGACAGCTGGGATGCTGTGGTCGTGGTGTTCACCGGTACCAAGTGTACCATGGAAGTTAGGCGACAGATAACTACCCAAAGGTAGTTATACCTGTCAACCTCTGGGAATGGGCCTGTAAAGTCCATTTCTATCGATTCTCATGGTCGAGTAGGTATAGGCAAGGGATGTAACTTGCCTGCAGGTGCTTGATATTCACCTTTTGATTGTGCGCAAATTTCGCACAACACACAGAACTTCTCCATGTCTACAAGTAGATGTGGCCACCAATACCACTGACGAGCATAGTTGGTGGTCTTCTGAGGTCCAAACTGACCTACTATTGTGTGGGCTTGGTCAATAATTCGACCATACAACATAGATCCTTTCGACATTGAGGAGGGAATGCATAATACATTCTCTCCCCCTCTATTCGTTGTCCATACGAATTCATCCTTCACTGTGAAGTTAGGATGACTCTCCAGGCGTATGAGTATCTTCCGAAACACTGCGTCCGATTGATATCCTTCTTGCACATCCTTATCGAATGAGTCTTTAGTCGTCATTCATTTGCGAAGGTTTTCTCCCTTCGTGCGTGATTAAAATATAGTGGGATCATCGCCTACTATGGAAGGAGGGGTTTCCCTCTTCTCTTCCTCATTCTGAACAGCAGCCATTTCGGCCGCAATAATGTCTCGATCCTCGAGATGCTCTCATAGTGCTGCAAGTTCTACTTGCAACTTGGCGTTGTTGGTATGACGCACTCGGTCTTCAATGTCCTTGTCCTTGACTTCCTGGAAACAGTCCCAGGGGAGATCATCATGCTCTGGGTCAAGGCACACATCGGTGTTGATGTAGTCATGCAATTCTGGCACGTCTGCCCATGAGTCATGCTCGTAGTACCTTGACAAGGTGTCTGCCACCTTGTTAGAGTTTCCTTTGACATATCTAATGTCAAAGTTGAAACGAGATAGATATTCCATCCATCTCGTCTGACGGCTAGATAGCCTCAGTTGCATCTTGAAGAATTCAAGTGCTTGGTGGTCTGTTACCACATGAACTCGATACCCAATCAATTTGTCCTCCCATTTCAGGAGGGCCTAGAGTATCGCGAGCATTTTTTGCTCAAACACACGGTGGTTCCGTTGTGCGTCCATGAACTTTTTGGACATGAAACCTGCAGGTCTGCAGGTTTGCCAAGTAGGGCCTTGTCCATACATTGCGCCTACTCCATAGACCGATGTGTCGCAGATGACCCATATAGGCTCATTTTGATCATGGTCTATCGGGCGTAGGATAGGAGTCCTACAACAGATGGCTTTAATCATCTGAAAACACTTATTGTGTAATGGTGTCCAGAAGAACGGTCATCCATTCTTCTCCATCGCTGATATCGGTCCTGTATAGGCTGATATATCTGGCAAGAAATGTGCCAGATACTGCACAAGTCCGAAGAATCATTGCACCTCATGATAGTTGCAAGGTGTATGCCAATCGTGAATCTTCGCCATCTTATCGGCATCTGCATGTAATCCTTTTTCATCGATTACATGCCCCAGACAGTCAATTCTGTCTGCAAACAGTTCACACTTGTCTTCATGCAAGTAGAGCTGATGTTGTTGTATTCTGTCGAATACGAGTTTGAGATGATGTTGATGTTTATCAACCGTCTTGCTATAGACGAATAGACCATCTCAGTGCACATGCAAGAATATTCCAATGAAGTCTCGGAATATGTGGTTCATTGCCCATTGAAATGTCGACGGTGCATTGCAATCACCTTGTTGCATCACATTACTGACAAAGGTGCCATACGCCATCGCAAACGATGTTTTGTGTACATCGTCTGGTTGGACGTGTATCTGTTCATACGTGTCAGAGAAGTCTATATTAGAGTGAATTTTCGCTCTAGCCACGTCAAGGTGGATTAGATCTTGATCAGGAAGAGGAGTCACATCCTTTTCCATGTTATCATTGCGCTCTCGAGCATCGATGATGGTATGCAATGTGGTATTCTTCTTCAGAATACACAGCATAGGGGCAGCCTGCTCCATGTGGCATGGCGTCCACCAATTAGCACAAGTATATTGTGCTATCTTCTCAGACAGCTGTGGTCTCATAGTATCTGCACATCACGGTAGGTGATACCTATACCGCTTGTTCTCATCGATCAGGGGAATGCAATGATTCACATCGTTCGCTCTAGCCACATCAAGGTGGATTAGATCTTGATCAGGAAGAGGAGTCACATCCTTTTCCATGTTATCATTGCGCTCTCGAGCATCGATGATGGTACGCAATGTGGTATTCTTCTTCAGAATACACAGCATAGGGGCAGCCTGCTCCATGTGGCATGGCGTCCACCAATTAGCACAAGTATATCATGCTATCTTCTCAGACAGCTGTGGTCTCATAGTGTCTGCACATCGCGGTAGGTGATACCTATACCACTTGTTCTCATCGATCAGGGGAATGTGATGATTCACATCCCTCAGCGGCAGAAGCTGTTCCGGCGCACCCTGCATGATGTTGTGACACGACTTCTTCCATTCATCTCATAATCGAGGGATATCTTCTTCAGTGAGCGGTCCTGTATCGCTCATCTTCGCGGAATGATCATTCATTATTGCAAACAGGATGTCATTCATCCTGTTCGAGCTTTCCTCTGTCCACAAATGGCTTTGTGATATTGTTGGCGGCAAGCGCTCTTCGTGTGCTGCCAGTCGAGGAAATCAAGTTCTAGTGAACTTGTGGACTATCTCGTCCACCTCTTCCAGGTCTAACATAGCCTGGGCTGAGCTCCTTGAGCTTGCATCAATGGTTGGTGTTTCATCAACCATTCGTTCAATATCTTCGATAGTCAGGGTGCCCCGACTATCCATGATTACCAGATACGCTTGCGGTAATCCAGTGGTTAGATGAGGCAGTTTTTCCTCATCTTCATCTTCCATTACCACTGTTCTCGATCTACCTGCAGGAGACCATTTTTGGTCTTGGGAAGGAGCTGTTGGTTCCTTAGGTTCATGGGTGGTCTGTTGACCATCCTCATGTCATTTATTAATGACATTGCTAACTGCATCACTGTCAGACCACATGACAAGTAGCAGATCAGATGGCAACCTCGGGCGAGCTAAATGTTGTCAGGTCATAGATAGCTAACAATTCTCGGGCCCTGTGCTACTACGTAAATGTTGCTCGAGCTAAACGTTGTCGGGTCAGATGTCAATGCGTCACTGTCGGGCCAGATGGCAACTTTGGGCGAGCTAAATGTTCTCAGCTCATATGTCAATGCGTCACTCTCAGGCCACATGACAAGTATGGAAATGTTGGGTGAGCTAACCATTTAGGATGGCAACGGCAGGCAAGCTAACAATGCTCGGGCCATATGCTAATATGTCAATGTTGGGCCAGATAGCAAGTGGCGGGCCACATGGCAATGTCGGATGAGCTAAACACTGTCGGGTCATATGTCAAGGGATCACCGTCAGGCCACACGACAACTGGCGGAACACACTGCAGGCCTGGGATCATACAAAC
>QFEU01008141.1:0-31658 GCA_003316345.1 Tricholoma terreum | reverse complement strand
ACGTGCTCGCTGGGAACCTCACGGGACTGCAAAAGCGAGAATAGGCTTTTTCGCTCATGTCCCAGAACACGTGGTCGCTAGAAACCTCACGGGACTGCAAAAGTGCTGGAGATTGCCGGACAAGAACCCACTACTAACGTAGCGGGAATATCTTAATAGTATGACCAAAACAATGCATTTACATGACCAATCTTTTTTAGCATGACAGTTGTGATGAAAGGTGTAGTACCATATCAAATTACATATTACATTTTGGTTGCACAGGATCAACCAAATGGATCTACAGTTGAATCGTTGTAAAAAAGGTTGACGGTCAGAGTAACACAGTGATTCACTGATGAGAATCGGAGTTGAATTTCCACTGGATCGACCATCTGAATCATCGTTGAATCCTGATGTTTGACCGCCACCAAATGCGACAGGTCTACTGGTCTTCGTCCAAATGCTCAGGGGCAATACCTTGGGTCCATGCCTCCACGTCCTTTTTCGAGTATGGATGCATTATTTAGCAGCTAATGAGCAGTGGGGTAACAGCTATTGGAAAGCACATACCGTAGTTCACAGGAAATGCGTCCTCGAACAAGGCTGGATCATAATCACGATCTGGGTAAGGATGGGCTTGATCGGTGGTTTGCGAGGATAAAGGAGGGAAGGGGCAACGCACCATGGCCACTCATAATTGCCCTCCCGTAAGCCTGGCGACTATTCAAATCCTCACCTGCTAACCACCTCATCCTCCTACGACGGGTTGATACCGAAGGCCTCTGTATGACCTCATCCGTCATCGTCTCCTTTTCTTCACTGGATCCCCTCTCAACGGTCTTCGTAGGATCAGGACGCGCAACTCTTCCATAATTCCGCCTACTGACCACCGCCCTACCCATCGTTACTGCCCCTAGCGAGCCTTCTGACGGCACAGGCTTCCAGTAGAGAAGATCGACAAGGTCCATTGTACGATTCATGAGGGCGAGAACGTCGTTTGGGAGCGGTGTCGCAGGAGGGTTGAAAACGACCATGTCAAAGTAACGCCGGAATTTGATGTCGGCATTTAGGACGACGAGGAATACGTTCAGGTGCCTGGCATGGTCTCTGCACTCGAAGGTGTGGCTGAATCCTGGCAAGCGACTGCTATTAGGATCGGGCGACTCGCGGAGGCACTGGTCGCTAGCTACAACATATCTTTTGTGCGTTAGGGTTGTACGGTCATAAATGGAGAGATCGGCGCCATCTGGGAGCAAATTATCAGGATGTAGTACAACTAGCTCGTACTCTGGATTGAGGAAGCTTGCGTCGAAGAACTGTTTCATAGGAGAGATCAGCATCCCGTGCTGGCACCGGTTGATGGGGAGAACATTTACGTTGAGCATACGACGAGGTACGGCTCCTAGGAGTCCCACCCGATCCACCTCCTGCTGCCGACGATCGTTGTCGGAACGCACCATCGCGATTAGATTGGCAAGAGTGGAAGCAGACGCTGTCACTGCAATGAAGGCATAGAGATCAAGTGAAGTGTGAAGATCCGAATTGACTATTCGGAATCAGATGCGTCGTTGAACATTACATTCAGAAACTTACGGAAACTGAGGTTGCATGGGTGGTCGAGGCTGAATCCCTCGTACTGAACGATGCATAAGTCTTCAATGAGGTCCTCCTGCAACAAGAGATTCAGTAATGTCGTCGTATCCTATGATATGTCTGCTTACAACATCACTTGAATCTCCATTTCGAACGGCGTTGATCCAGTGAGCTAACTGGTGCGTGTACTTGACAGTTCTTGTGACGAGGCAGCCCTCCCTAAGGTCAACGCCGCCATCAGATCCCTGGAATGATGAAATACCAGAGACTGAGGCAGGTGGTCGCTGAATAGCAGGGCCGTTGAGTAATGGTGAGACTGCTGCGAATCGTTTGACTGTCAGGCGGCCCTTCGATATCAACGACATTCTTCAAGCTTCAGGTTGAGTGAACGCTATAGTCTTAGTCTAGTATTCACGCAACAACTTGAAATGGTGCGCAACACGTGATTAATAACCTATGATCGTGACAGTGACCACGGCACATCGATAGCCGCGATTGTTCACATCCTCATACCCGGAAGCCAGAAGATATGCCCAAGGATCATAGATGACAGGTATAAGTTTTGCAGTTCGACATCCCATCTAGCCTTCGATAACAGACCAGCGCCAATCCTCATTCAAGAGATATCTACATGTTTACAGGAAATCGAAGCGTTGTCATTCTGCGTGCTTAGGCCACAGTGTACAAATTGAGTTGGATACATATCCTTTCGATGGGGTGACAAAATCATTAGACCATGGACCTGGAATTTCTCGTCTATGAATGTGCCAGTAACTGATTTGTCTTCAAGTTCTATATCCCGGGATGGCCTACTAGAAATATCCCTCTGTTGCTCGAGGTCAACGATATTGTTCAAGTTGCGACTGTCCCGCTGCTCTTGACGCTCTCTCCTGTGATTAAATTTTATATGTATGTGCTCGAGAGATGCCAGAGGAAGGACTGGAAAAATCCAACACAAAATTAATCAATCTCAAGAGTCAGTAAAAGCAGACTAACCCCTGTCAGAATCTGTCAAGAAAATCTCGTAGATGAGGGCAGCAAGTATAGTTGCCGGAATATTCGTGAGTGCTGAAACAGCAGAATATGGTCCTCCCACAGCTGATTTTTCCCGTCAGGGATTGTGATATCCAGGAAACCTTGACTTTACCTCCTTTACCCCAGATCAACATAGCCATCAATCGTCCACCCAGATCACGAGCAGTGTTCGCAGCAACTAATCGTCAGGTGTCAGATTCGAGATGATCGCTTCAGACTCTTGAGCAAACTTACGACCTGCCCCGCCGAATCCCCAAATAGCATTTCCGCTGGTTAGGTTGTGTCAGCGTTCTGATGCCAAATTGCAAAACTAACTATGCCAATGAAACGAGGACGGGACCGAACGCGGGAGGGATCAAGACATTAGTCGGGTCAAATGTTGCCCAAATAATAAGTGCAATGAAGACGTCCTGTAAAGTCCAAAGGTAAGATCAATGAATGTATGAACTGCACAGGCTGCATTGATATTTACCGCTACGAATTCGTTCAGGAATGTTAGGCCTAGCTTCTGCCCTATTGGGAGATATACGCCGTAAGCCCCAGCAGGGCCATCGGGAGTGAATAAAAGCTCCGTTAACGTGCCCTGCTTTACGAGAACGGCCATAGCCCGATCGATCGACATCTTGTGTTGCGCGTAAACGAGCATGTATGCAATAAACGATCCAAGGATTTGGGCGATGATATACCTAAGCATCCCCTAAATTTTATGTGATCATGCAGTGGATAACAGTTCGTACCGTACTGCTTTCATTTTCGGAAAACCCTTGAAGATGATGAAGCAGATTGTCACCGCTGGATTGAAGTGGCCACCTGACGTTCCGCTGCATACTGCTATGGCGAAAAGAATGCCGAAGCAGTATGCGAAACCGATCTGCAGAACGGCTGGAAGTTTTGTGATTAAGAAGTCAATGTTCAACCATCGAGGAACTGACAAGCAGTGCCAGCAGGCGAATCAAGGATGTTTGCCATCACCCAATTTGACTGCGATGCAACACCTATCGATTGAGTCAACATTTCATTCTGACGGCATTTCGTTGTTATTATCATGAACTCACCAGCATACACGTAGAAGAACACTCCCAGCTAGTATTCAGGTCAGCTCTGACCACTCGATATTTTTTTCCGCTCTCACCGCTTCGGCAAAGCATTCCATGAACCAATGGACTTGCTTTCTATTTCTCCGTTTCTCCCAAGCCGCGAAGACTTTTTGTCGTAGATCCAAGTCTTGTAGATGTACAATTGGCATAACAGACATTCTTAGCAATGGAGGACAGGTGAGTCAAAGGTGGGTCGTTGTAATGCCTTCGAACTCTTCCACAGATATTCATATATTGTCAGGTTCGGGGAATACTCTATCCCTCGTTAACCATTAAGCCTCAAAAGAGATGATTCTGGGGCGTGAGGTTTGTGCGGGCTACCCTACTAAGGACTCCATCGGGTATCGATCTTAGCCATCTATCCTAAGGAGGTAACTCCCGTCCTGCTACTCATGTTTAGTGTTTCTGGTGATCCCTCTGTGGAACATTTTGTGACGAACGGACCTCCTGATAGAACTCCTCAAAGGAAATCTTACGACTGATGATCTTCCTCGTCCAATCGGGAACATTGGCATGGAAATATCACCGCACCACTCATGCGTTCAGAGAGCAACCGCCTCCTACTATAGGAATTACACCCTTCAGACTCCGGCACTGAATGTTCCTCGCCTTTGGTATCTATCCCCAGAAGACCCGTTGGCCACACACAGTAAAAAGCTGATACGATAGAATTGAGTTTCTCATTTGTTTATATGCAAATTTATCGACCTACTCTATGAAAGGAACGGGTGACTCGAAGAGAACGGACACTGGCACAAAGAGCTCATGGTTCTCTTTGCGTGGTGTCGGAACACCATAAGAACAAGAGCGATCGGTTTCAGAATTGCTGACGGCGACTACTTACTATGACCTCCCCACACGGTCTGATTATTGCACTTTCGTCACCCTACCTCGTGACTGGTACTTCGAATCATGGCAGTCGAAGTGCATTGGAATCAATACCAGCGTTTATTGGACTCTGGCTAACAGTAGGTAGCTTTGCAGATCTGCCGGGGTTGGGGTCGGCCGCCGCACTCTCCGAGGTAAGGTTATTGAAGATCTGAATAGAACGAGATGATAGAAGTATTACATCTTCACTTCGAATCAGGCCTGCTTTCCGAAGCCTCGCGAAAGAAATCTTGCTTGCAACTGGCAGATGCATCAAGATTGTTCCAAGACCTGTGGACGTTATACAAACGCGCAGCACTCTACAATAAATATGTGGGTATGACGTCTTCTCAGATATGGGGGCACTTCTGCAATGTAATGGAAAGCGAACCGCACATACACGCCTCTACTGCCAAATGATGAACGACCCTAGCCAGGGAATAAAGGCCGGATCCATCGATGCCTAGACAAGAGCACCGTTGGCAATGTATCGATGCAAGTGAGGAGCACAGGCTTCCGTATGAACATCGTCAAGCAACCGTCGGTCTCACAACGGATGGTTCTGGTTCCAGACGTGCACATGGTGTAGCGGCAAAAAAGCAATTGGACGATAGTTGAGCTGAATGGCGTTTCCGCTACTGGTAGCCCGCACAGCTCCGCGAATCCATCTGGCAGAAGTATGGGATCATTGAGGATCAAGATCAACGTTCGGAGTCGCGCGAGGTAAGGTAACGGTGGCGTAAAATCGTAGAGATTTCGGAGGTTTACGTAGACGTGGCAACGTGGCAAGAACCAACGGGTAGTGAAGCATGACCCACATTGAGATGCAAGAAAACGGGTAGAACAGGCAGAAATGAAATACAAAACGGTGAGGGACTCGTGCTATATGATGTCATACCCAAGATACGGCCGTAGATATCGGATTACTAGCCGCAGGACAGAGGAAATGAGACGACTGGTCCAGAATGACCTGAACGAGCACTCGTCAGCGCACTGCTTCAAGGAATGCCTATGAGCCTTTTGGGTCAAAATAAGCAAAGACACAGAGGATAAAATGTCTGCAGTAAGAGTGATGTTTCCAGGCAAAATCAAGGGATCTGGGGCAAGCGTAAACACCCGGGGCGACAACGAGAATCCTGCGAATCGAGCATTGAGCCTCTGGATACCAACGGCGACCTGCTTTGAGGATCTAGGCTGTAGGAAATGCGAAGCTGTATTGTATCGGTGCCTCATACCATGTGTATGACAGCGGTGCACTGCCAGAGTCGGGGTAGAGACAATAAAGCCTCATGCATCCAATATGGACACTAAGCCTAGTCACCTTCGTATACTCGGCTGCTGTTGGGATTCATATTAACTCTCCTTTAAGTCCTAGAAACGACAAAGAATAAGAAATGCACGATTTCGTCGCAAGTGTTAGATCATTGCTCACTGCTTATGCATAGACATCAGCAAGCCGAAACAACATGCCAAGGAATGTTTCAAGTTATGGCTTTAAAATGTAGTGCAAGAATTCACGGTGGCGGATGCTGGGGTGAAGTAGATACCACATGCGTGCGGCCGATCAACCAGATGGCCACAATCACCATTGGGAGAACACGACTGGTTGGACGTCAGCGACAAAATCGGCTGATTGCAAGCGATCTTGGCTCGACCTAGTATTTAAAATTGAGGACCAGCGCACGCTGAAGAATAACGGAAATCCTGTTCCCTGCTTCGTTTAGAATGGTAGCTCAGTCGATAAGAGTTGAGCGCGTCCTTCTGTCACAGCCAGATGCACAAATGTACGAACTTCAGTTTGAAGCTTGCATATCGTTTCTCGTTGCTAAAGTGGCGGAAGTGTGACCAATTCATATTTTGGGAGACTTGCGACGAAGCACTGCATTTTTTCAATATGCGAAGCATTCATGGGACATACGAGACGTCGGCTATAATGGGTTTAAGGATAAGCGTCAGATTTGACCCTTCGTAATGTTCAAATAATGGTGAGTCTTTCCCAACCCCATCAAAGTGATTCTACGTGGTAAACGCCGCCTTCTCATTCGTCCTCGTATCCTTGAACTGATCTTCGTGCCCGATTGGCAACTGGCAATGAGGGAGTGAGTAATCGAAGTCGACCGAATCGTGACAGTTTACATACGAGGATACGTGGTGGGTACCAGTTCCGCTGGTCTATAACCAAAATGTTCACGAATGGGTGGTACTGTGACGACCATTACGGGTCCGATTACCCCAATAACTACTGAGTAAAAGAGGACTGTATTTTCATGAGCCTGGCGTTGCTGTTGTGCGAAGAGCTATTGAGGAAGTGATCATCAGAAGTTCGTTTTGCACCTACGAGATATCGATATGACTGTCGGAAAGAACTCGTAAGGAGGGACGCCATTGTGATGAGGAGACTCGGAGGAGGCTCTGGTCAACAGACACAAATCAAGTGCTTCATCACGTAATCAGATTCCAGTCCCCCACACCCTCCAACATGTCGATGGAAGAAAGCATCAGCTTGGAAGAGACCAACAAAATCCGTATCAGCCTTGGTCTAAAGCCTCTAACTGACGACAGCGCCCCAGCAGACGACAAAGACAAGCAAGCTGAGGAAAATTATGCGAGGAGGAGGGAGCAGGAGGCCAAAGACCTTCTGTCAAAGTACATACTATCTCAAGGTCTGCCATAATTCCTTCACAGAATTATCTGACATCCCCCCTTTGCTCTTTCTTAGGAGAATTACAGACCGGATAGCCAAGTGAGTCATCTTCATCCGATTTTATCACATTCACTTCGATCTTGTTCCATGGGCACTTCAGACCCAATTAAAAGAGCGGCATTTCTTACGCGTGCTTCGTTAGGGTACGGAATCGAAGAGAGCTTAATGCTTCGCTCAAAGGCTCGACTCTCGGTGATGCAGATGGCGACGATGACACGCTAAAATGGGTCAAGAAAGCCAAAAAGCGGGAGAAAGAGCTGGCTAAGAAGCGGCAAGAGGAGTTAGAGAACATGGACAAAGTCTTTCTGGGAGATCAGTATACGGAACGTGAGTCATGCTCGTCTTCGCCCACCCTGTGGCAACTTATTGACGTTCCCACGTTAGGTGATCTTGTTGGGCTTAAGGTCAGCCATGACTTCGACGAGATGGACGAAGGCGAAGCTCGTATACTCACACTGAAAGATAGTCGCATTCTTGACAACGAAGGTAACTTTCCTGCCAGCTTCATCCATCTCCGCTCTGGTACTTAACTCTGCTTTGATAGAGGATGAGTTGCAAAACATAGAGATGGCGGAAGAGGAGCGCACCCGAAAGAATAATGAACTGAAGATCAAGAAACGGGATTATACGGGCTATGACGACGAGGAATTCGTTGAAGGAAATGTGGGCATGAAACGTTCCGTTTTGGCAAAGTATGACGAAGATATCGAGGGCACACGGGAAACTGTGAGTTTGGATCCTTTAATCAAGTCTTACGCTAACCATCCATTGCAGGGTTTTAGATTGGGCAGCTCTATGATTTCGAACAAGGCCAAACAAGTAGAAGAGAAACTCCAAGGGGCTGTATCAGTTAACAAGTCATTATTGTCTATAGACTATGCCAGTGAGAAAGTTCTATATCAATCCGACTGGGCTGGGCTGAGTATCGATGTCTAGAAAATTCGGAAACGATGGATTACCTGAAAGAGGGGGACCCCGGCTTCAAAAAGCCTAAGGTTTGTTCTGTCTCATCACGGTTATGCATCATCTCATCTTGTCTACCAGACAAAAAAGAAACGCCCCTCCCGGCGCGCGCCCACCGAACCCGAAATTCCGGCGGAAGTTGAAATGGATGTTGACCAAAAGCCGATTGTTCCACGGGTGAGGGATCTTGATACCAATTTCATTGATGACGACGACCTTCAAGCCGCCCTTGCGCGGTCGCGCAGAGCTAAACTACACAAGGCTAAGAAACAGACTCCGGAAGAACTGGTTCGCAAAAGTTCGTTTCCTATCTCAACGTTCTCTCAAATGTTTACTCATTTTAACTCGCTAGTTACCCGACAACGAGCCCAACATGATATGGATGCCAATGAGACAATAAAGGCTGAAGAGCACGATTCTGATCTACAAGGAGGTGCTAGTGGACTCACATTTGACGATACATCCGAGTTTGTACGTGCGGTTGGGAACAATCCCGTTTTGAAATCAGAACCGAAGGAAGCTTCTACTGTGCGCTCTCCGGCCCCGCAAGTGAAGGACAGGTTGCCATCACGAGATGTTTCAATGGCGCCAGGTGATGAGGCGCTGGATGAATTAGAAGCAGGCGAGGTGGTCGTCAAGGACGAGGACGAGGACGTCAACATGGAGATGCTTGATGCCCTGGAACATGCCATGAAGACTACAGAGGAGGAGGAGGGCAAGCAGAATGACAGTGCTCTCGATGTAATGGGCGGCACGTCCGCAGAGCAAAGTTTCAGCTCTGGCATGGCCTCTACGTTGAATATTCTTCGTCAACAGGGAATTCTTGCTACTCCCTCTTCAGATCAGATAGAGCGCGAGAGGACACAGCTGCAACGGGATCTATGGCTAGCCGACCAGCGCCGTCGTGTCGCACAGCGTGATTTGGACAAACTCCAATCGCGTGGGGCAAACAAGGATCAGGCGCAGCGAGAGTACGAGAACAGGCTTCGAGAACAACATGATGCACGCGACAATTTGGAGGCGTTCAAGAACTACAAACCGGATGTCAACATCGTCTATTACGATGATTTTGGGCGATCTCTGACACCGAAAGAAGCATGGAAAGCACTTTCGCACAAGTTCCATGGGAAAGGCTCGGGCAAGATGAAAACAGAGAAGCGACTGAAAAAGATAGCAGAGGAGAAGAAGCAGGCGGCGATGACTAGTGGCGACACGCCGCTCAACATGAATAGTGCCTTCCAGCAGCGACAAAAGAAAGCCGGACAAGCACACTTCGTTCTATCAGTTGGCAATCGAGGGTATGTCTCTCGACAAAAAATTTCCTGTGCTTCTTTCTCACTGTTTCGAATTAGTGCGGTACCTCAAGCGGCCGAGTTGCTCGATGCACAGCCTCTGGCTAAGGGGAAAACGGAGAAGGCAAAGAAGAAGAAGGAAGGCAAGGCGGCTCAGCAGGCTATCGAGTCAGGGTTCATGACTCTGCCTGCACCTCAACTTCAGCCGATGATCAATGGAGACAGCTCCGCTCCATCAGGCTTCTCCTCCATCGCACCGAACAGCAATTCAGCGTCACCTGCACCATCAGTTAAGCCTGGGTTCTCAAGGATCTCATCTGCTATCGACTCTCCGTCACAGGGAGGTACCCCTGGCCCTAACGATCGCTCGAAGGTAACAATTGGGTTTGGAACCAAAAGAAAGGCTGGAGAAGAAGCCTTCAGCCAGCCACCGCAGAAACGGAGATGAAATAACGGCGTTTATGACTGAGTTTGTACAGACGGAGATGCATATCGAGATGTATTTTGTTCCTGTAATCTAGAGCAATGCAATGCTAGTAATTTTCAAGTCTTTCGTAACTGCGCATCGGTCCTTGTCTCCACCCTTACCCGTTTCAAAAGCTTTCACTAGGGATGCTTGGCCTTCGTCGGTCCTGTTCAATCAACATTATTGAATAGTATTACAAGTGGAATGACTCCCGTATCTGACCATTTGACTGTATGAGCTGTCTTCTCTAATAACACTTTCACTGTGGTCCACGAGAAACGAGCGACCTTTGGGAAGCCGAAAGTTGGTTCCAAGGAATCTCTCAACCACGTCTGTGTTTTCGGATCTAAAATGAACTATCAGCATTCAGAAGGCTGGCATAGAGCCGTGCAGTACCTGAGGGGTAACCACAGCCAAAATCTACATTCCACGACAAGGGCGATGGCCCCTCACTCTCCTCAAAGTGCCAATTCTCTATACACGCGTCACGAGTGACTTTTGCTGCTATACTCGCAGCCCCAACGATCTTGAACTTTGAATCGGCTTTATTGGTCACTGTGAAGTCGATACCGGGAAAAAGATTTGAGAGGTATGTTTCGTAGGTAGTTGTTGTACCCAGGGCATCTACATAGACCTGCCGGGATAGCTCATGCACTGACATACATTGATATCAAAGATACATACCTCGGATAGCCGAATTCCCCGCGAGAGTACCTCACGGATCAGAAGGACTGTGGCTTGTTCAGATTGTCGATTGAGGTTCGTTGGTGGGCGACGTAGCATGCCTGATGATATTGCTTGAGGACTGACAATGGAAGCTGAGCGAGCTATGGTGATGGCTAATAGACGTTACTAGACTGACCTGATAGCTCTTACGGACCATCCCAAATTTGAGGGATCGGAACAAAGGGTGTCGAGGAGTGAGGACCTTGTATCAGCGGTCAAAGTTTTCGAGTCTTACTAGATATCAGATTACAGCCCAAGCACCACTGGAGAAGCTCACCTGCAAAGCCTAGTTCCTCCAACTTTTCCCGATATGATACTGGGCAGTATGCCACCCCATAAACTAAAGGCCCTAAAACAGGTCCTCGGCCCGCCTCATCTACGCCAAGAATATACGGACCATCTGCAGTCGGAGTGGTCGAATGATATGTATACGATTCTCGGAGAGGAGTAGATGGACCAGGAGCAGAAGGAACCAGAGCAGACCTGGATTCGGACATGGTTGAAGTTTGAGACGCGATGTTTACGCGATGTTTGTGAACCGGAATGGACGGTCCGATCCGAGACCAATCCGAACTTGAATTGATTATCTCCGCGCTTCGGATACCAATTTTCATTTTCAGGTTCAAGAACCATGTTGAAACGCAAGCAATCTGAAAACGAAGACGCCGATGACTCCTCGTCAGACATCGTATGTCAACATACCCGTTATACTGTTCTTGTCTTTTCATCGAAACCCTCCCAGTAGAGCCTCATCGACGTTGATTTCGATTTTTTTGATCCAAATCCTGCGGTCGATTACCAAGCCCTCAAACGCCTGCTAGCACAGCTGCTCCAAAGGGATGCTGACATTTTTCATCTACATGAGCTTGCCGAGCTCATTTTGAGCCAGCCGACCGTGGGGACGACGATCAAAACCGATGGGCTCGAGAGCGATCCGTACGCTTTCTTGACCGTATTGAATATGCATGTGCATCATGTAAGTTTGATAACATTCGTAATAACTATGTCGCACTAAGTCGTCCGCTAGCAACATCCATCAATAAAGGCTATTGCAAACTATTGTCTGCAAAAGTCGTCCATTGATTCTGCGTTCCACACTACTCTCCAGTCACTCTTCTCTCAAGATCAGCATCATGTCGGATTCGTGTTCTCCGAGCGGCTCATTAACATGCCAGTGCAGGTTGTGCCGCCGATGTATAGAATGTTGAACAACGAAGTTAAATGGGCAATAGATGATGTGCGTGTGACGGTTCTTATGCCGCTACCACCCTGATGTAAACCTTCAGAACGAGCCATATAAATTCTCTCATCTCTTGTTCATTTCGCGGACATACCACCTAACGCCCGACGAAGAGTCTGCTCTGTTCAACTCTGCTCCTCCCACTAGATCGTCGTCGTCAAAAAAGTCAAAAAGATCAAAAGCACCGCCGGCACAGCAGACCACAATGGAATCATCAGTGGATGGAATCTACCCTTTCCACCCCGAAGACGAATATATCAAACAGGTGTGCTGTTTTTAGTTGTAACCCGGGACGACGTAATTAAATGCATCTAGTTCTCTATCCATTCTCTCGACTATGCATTCACGACAGCCCCTGCCGAACCCCGCGAGAAGGATGCGTTCGGCCTCGATATGCATGGACGGATGATGCTCGTGCCTGCCGATAAATTTCCTTATATCGTAGACAAGATTAGCGAGGTGTACGCTGTAGTCTGAGAAAACAGACATTGTATTTCGATCCCGACTTTGAATCGACAGCAGATATGTATAATCACCACGTCGCTACATATGCGAGTGAGGAATGCGCCCCGCAAGTGCAGTGCAAGGGTGCCTCTTCGTGTTACTGGCGCATCAGGAGTTGAGGATATTTTGAGAAGATTTCATAAAGTTATTGAATTGTGGTAGACTCGTAAAGGCGGGTTCCGTACTAGGCCCCCACGCCACCTCAAGATCGCGCGACCAGCCTCGCAGTTTCCTCTCCGGCAGAGTCGCCTTCTTTGTCCAAAGCTACTTCTCCTGGTGAACATTTTGCATGACTTGACTCGATCATGCTCACCTATCATTTCTTGCAGCCCCCTGTCGCTCTGATGCCGGCATTTCGTGTTTTTTTTTTACGAGGGGCAACATTTAACGGAGGAGGCTAAGCCTGCTCTACCAACCAGCATATTCTCAACCACAAATGCTCTCGCCTTGCCTGCGCTTGATTTCAATCCCCTTGCAAATCCTGTCCCTCCGAACTTGATTCAAGGACTTGGCTCTATGGTTCAAACCCAAGTCTGTGGTAAGATCACATCACGCACACGTTTCTTGGGTGACAGTCAATGTTAATGTCATCCATGCGCGTTTCTTTAGGCTCGCAATTCGTTCTTCGGTGCCCGACTGGTGAAGGAAAACCATCATCTATAACAATACCCTCCTTCATTCGTTTCTGGCCTTTCCTCTGTGCCTACAACACAAAGTAGGATACCTGACGAGGATGGGAGAGAAGTGCAGCAACAAGGAGTACAGGAGGCTGAGCGCAGAATGCATATGACTGTAATTCAACGGCTAGTTTCTACCTTTCGCGAAGTTGATTGTTACAAGCGGTTTCTGAATTGCACCGTGTCGAAGGCGCAGACGCTGCTTGACTTCTGCCAGACAGTAAGTGCCAGGGACTTGTTGGACAATAACGACCAATTATCAGTGATACTTACACCCTTACCCAGACTTTGGACAATTCACCGGATATGAAAGCGCATGTTCGGCGTAGCTTCGTCGTTGCTGTGCAAAGGCTCTCGAAAACAAACTGACCTCAACCTTTTTTACTCTCAAAGACGTGATAGTGACAGAACATGATCCCGTCGTGGAAGTCTTGCAGACGTTTTTAAAGGCCGATTTAGGAATCAAGTTGTGTGCTTGAAAATGATAAAACTATTTGAGGCACATAGTAAAGGTATGTATTCTTTCGAGATCAATACTCTATTTTGGTCAGGACTGATCCAGACCGATGTCCGTCCAGTAATTCTCTCGTGAGGCCGTTCTCTTGGGGCAGTTATCCCATCTAAATCTGTTGCCGTTTTTCGGGTTCTATCGCTTTCGTTCTCGGGCCTGTCTTGTATCTCCGTGGGTAGACAATGGGAAAGTGAACCGGTATCTAAATTATAATCCCACTGCAAATCGCATCCTTTTGGTGAGGAGGCCCTAGTCAATTTCCCACCAACTGACTTGGAGGACACTGTTGAAGTCTCCAATGTAGCCGGAGGAGTCCAGTACCTGCATCAGGAAGACATCATCCATGGCGATTTGAATGGGTTGTGACCATCTGCTCCTCCCTGTTCTCTTATTTGATCTGAAGCCTCGCTCAGGTGGATATAATGGTTGACCCATCAGGACAAGCTTGTCTTGCAGATTTCGGGCTCCCTGCCATAACCGACATCCAGATTCTGCATTGGACATCATATTCCTCTGCTAGCTTTAAGGGTGGCTCTACTAGATGGCAGGCACCTGAGTTGAATGTCCCAGAATGTGATGAAGTGGTGCACAATAGCAAGGAAAGTGGTATCTTGCGTGTGTTATGAGGAATGTGCATTCACTTGACTTACATAGGCGTAGCGTTTACAATCTTGTTCAGATCTTCACAGGACAGCCACCGTTTCATGAGCATCTTCGGGGCGTTACGGTTACTCTTAAGGTTACTAGTGGTTGTCGGCCATCCCCGCCATCCTGTCCACCTCCATCAAGTTCCACTTGAGTGGGAACATGAATCAGCAGCCCATCCGGAGATCGGGGAAAGTATCGCTCGGCTGAGCTCTCTTAGATAGATAGATGACAGGCAGGAGAATGGGGGCCTGACATGTCGCCTTCATACTTTCGAAACGTTATTCGCCGAAGATTATCCTATGGTTCTTGGGATGATGTTGAACTCCTCATCTCTGAGTTTGTCTAAAGCTACTAATTCGTTCCTTTCAGGTGTGATTATTCGTAGGACAGACCATCCTCAGAGTACTCGAAGAAGCACCTGTCCAAACCATATACATGATTAACCGACGTAGATGCAATCATAACTCGGCAACAGGCGGTGGAGGCTGTTTCGACGTCTTGTCACCTTGACCTGATGCGATGGGTCTGGACCTAAGGTTCGAGGCACCTGACGTGGAGGAAACTACACGTGAAGCAAACATGAAGAGGGATATGTGTTTCTTCGGTTTGTGAAACGGAAATGTCACATTCATGGTAGAGGCGCTCGAATCCCTGAAAGGACACCCTTGCTCCGAGTGTGCGTAGATGGACGTAGGGTGCTGCCTATTGGTAAGTAATGGCCAGAGAAATTGGACGCTGTGTTCCAATCCCAGAAGGAGCGCCCTCCAGTCAACTTGTCGTACGTTCGAAGCTCGAAATGGTCAAGGTGTCAAAATTCACGGAATCAGATTACTTTGAGACTCCGAGCCCATCGGCGACCTTTGGGTGTGAGGTATGGCGCGAGACCGAGAAACTCGAGGCCATCGCATTGCAGCACAATCGCAAGACATGTAGGGATGGTTCCTGGGCGCAATCCAAAAGGGGCGTAGTTCAGCCCCACATTTTCCACTGCACGATATATCGAAGGCAGCCCTTGGTTCTGCTCTGTACGCCTTAACGATCGGGGTCGAGCCATTTCGAAGTGGAACGATAGTAGTTAAGACTTTGGATAAGAGATGTAGAAAGAAGGTAATGGACAGAAGAAAAGTCACAGAGCGGCACTCATGCGGTCGGTCTTGTGGTGTTCAACGTGTGGGACCAGAGGTGTGATACTGTAAGTGCGCCGAATCGCCAGAAGGTGCACAAGTATCACTAAATGGGGCACTCCGTTGCAGAAGTTCCGAAGAGGCTCGGGACTGAATAGGAAAAACTACGAGATCGGAAGGAGAGGCAGGTAGGTTCTGATGACAAGAGAGCAGAGACCTGCTCGTTCAATCTGGTCGGATATATGGGCCGAAGACATACAACGATGAAATGCATGCAGCAAGACCCCAGGAGTGATATTAAAACTCCGTGGGACAGCCCTGACGAGAGCCACGGGGATCAACTGTAGATAAGGACCGAACAGGGCTCATTGGAATGAGACGGATGATATGAGAGGGATAATATCAGATACTGGGAGGAATTGAACGAGGCTAGCAAATGGCTCTGTGGGGTGTCAGGGGTCTGTGTAAGGAATGTTTGGATAGACTTTTGATACAAGCTGTTACAAGCCCGTTGTCGTCGTTGCCAGCCTTCGTCGCTATTCCCCTGAGCCTCCGCTGCTGGCCTGCACTGTTCTGGTGCTCCCTTCTCAAAACTCCAACCTCTTTGTCGTCGCGACTTGTTCTCATTCAACTTTGTGTCTGGACGACCTCTGTTTCTCCCTTTCTAGTCTATACTTCGGTCTTGAATTTTTCCGACATGTCCACAACTCCCCGACAATCAAGGCCCACCAAGAAAGCTCCCCCTGAACCCGCGCGGTTGGTATTTCGTCCCAGTTGCTTCTGCTTAGTTTTCTCACAGCGCTTGTAGCCGCGCTTGGACGGGTGCAAGAGCTTCTCCCACCTTTTCTCCTCCACCCAACAGCTCTCCTCGTACCCAGGCCACGTCTTCATCTGTGGTTCCTTTCCCATCTCTATCTCAGACCAACGGTGCTCGCCCTGACTCGGCACAGGAACGTGTTCTCCAATCTCTCTCTGGCCTAACAGTTTGTGCTATTCGGACTATCCTTTCGGGCGGCTCTTTCTGATAGATTTTCTAGGGAACCACCGTTACACTGCACACCAAGACAGCACAACGCTATGAGGGGGTTGTTGCCTCCACGAGTGGGGAAGGCGATACTACTGGAGTTACATTGAAGGATGTAAAGGAAATCAGCAACGCCGGTGCCCCTTTAAAGGACCAGCTCTTCATTGCCTCTACAAACATCGACAGTTGGTCGTCAGGACCAGCTGATGCAAAGCTCTCGAATGGCGATAGTGAGTGCTCCATCTAATAGCCGTGATGCAAGGTCGGGTCTGATAGGATATCTTTACCCTTCTAGCATTCAGGACGGACACTGACATCAGCCAAAAGAAAGGTGCTGCACGGGAGCGTGAGCTTCAGCAGTGGCAACACGGCGCCGATGGCTCCTCTACTAGTGGGGCTAGTCAGGCCGACGACGATACGTTCGGACCGGGAACGAACCGCACCCCCTGGGACCAGTTTGCCGCCAATGAAAAGCTGTTTGGTGTCAAGACCCAGTTTGATGAGAACGTGTACACGACCAAGCTCGATCGCAGTGGTGCAGATTTCAAGGAGCGAGAACGCGAAGCTCAGCGGATCGCGAATGAAATCATTGGAGTACGTTACACCTACCACATTGTTGGCTCTTTACGATTTACGTTGACAGGCTGGAACGAATAACCCGCATATTGCTGAAGAGAGGAGCGTTAATAATGTCGACGACAGCGGTGTGAATGAGGAAGACAAGTTCAGTAGTTTCTTTTGCACGTGTACGGCGATCGGACATGGTCTGACCTACATCTAGATACGGTGCTGTGGTCCGGGGAACTAATGCATATGTCCCACCCGGCGCTAGAAAGACAGGCGTTGCCTCTCCTCCTGTAAACAACGTGGCCAAGGCTGAAGTCCCTAAAGTATCTGTAAACGGTCCAGATGGCGCTACAATCCCTTCTCAGACGCATTCACCCTCTTCGTCTAAAGCTACTTCTCCTGCTCCTCCCAACAAGGTAAGATTTTTTGTACAACACCCGGCAGCAAGTGGTGACCCGAGAATGATCCTCACTTCTTTTTTTCTTTTTTGCAGCCCCCTGCGGATCCGCTTCCGGCATTCCGTGATTTCGTTACAAACGAGAAGCAACGTTTAACAGAGAAGCGACAAGCTCTTGTCAAGAGCGAAATGGATAAACGCATGGCCGAGCTAGTCAAATTTAGCCAAAGTTTCAAGGTGCGCATCCGTCTGATCAAAAAATTGCTTCCGTGCAACGGACTCAAATCTTCGGTGCCTGACAGCTCAATAAACCTATTCCTGACGATTTGGTGCAAATCCTGGCCAAGGACGAAGATAAACAGCGGGCCATCCGAGATAAAGCAAGCAAGGACGCCGCCTCGGCGCAAGCGCGCAGTATTAGCGCCGCCACTGCCGCCACTGCCTCTCGCGGGACTCAAATTCCCCCATCCAAGGTGAACCCCGACTTGAACCGTCGCCCGATTGCACCAGCCAAGACATCCGCAAATGTAGGTGCCTCGACAACCACGCAAAAAGTGGCTGCTTCCTCAAAGCCCAACAATATGTCCGACACTGCTGTCAAGACTGCTCCCTTGAAGACGAATACCACTGCTATGTTCATCCAATCGATCCCCCCATTCAAAGGCAAGGCTCGCCAGTCATCTGGGGGAACATCTGCCACACCTGCCAATGGATCGGCAACGACGAATACTCCTGCTACCCCTGCATCTGGTTCTAATTCATTGGCAAATACTGCCGCTGCCACGGCTGCCAGCAACAACCGGCTGAATGTCAACGCTTCTTCGTTCAGACCAAACCTAAAGGCAAATGCCTTTACTCCTGTAACATTGTCGTTCTTTCACGCTGACGAAGGGCATGTTCTGATTCCGATTTCCGCAGGGTGCTTCTTCACCCATCTCGAACTCGAACCAAGGCCTTGGCTCTGTGTCCCCTAAACCCAAGACTGATTCGGTAAGATCACCCGGCACGTTGCGTATGTGACAATAAATGTTGATGTCATCTATGCGTGTTTTCTCTAGGCGCCCAATCCGTTCTTCGGTACTCGGCCCATCAAGAAAAGCACGCCTGTAAATGTCAAGGACGACTTTAATCCATTCAAGCATAACAAGGTCGTGGATGCTTCGCAAGTCTGTGAGTTCTACAATCTCGTGTTTTCATCTTTCGTAATCTTGATGAATATCGTGAATTTTAGCGGCATTATGGCCATACACTGGCAAGAGGTATATCCAGATGTTCCCCCCACCTCAGCACCAACCTCAGCACCCTTCCCATATGCCCCCTCCTGGCCCTCCTCCCATCCCCCCTCCCTCATACGAGGAGGACTCTGCAGCTCAAGCTGCTGCTCGCGGTTATGTCTACGCTTATCCTCCGTACGGCTATCCCGGTCAGGTCTGTGCTGCCCTGCTCGCTGGTGTGACAATGACGTAATTTTGCATATTCGCATTTCTTCTAGCCTATGATGCCAGGTATGGCACCCCCCGGACCTCCAGGCACCTATATGCCTGGTCCTTACATGCAGCCAATGCAATATCCTCCGGGGATGCCCCCTCCTACTGGTCAGTGCCATGCCCTACTCTTATATCTGACCGCACTTAAATTTATGTCCGAATAGCTATGTACTCACCCGGTATGGGGCAAATGCCACGTGAGTTCGCCCTTCCTATTGCAGGTGGTTCGTATACTTACCAATGACTTCAAAGCCCCAACAGGATACATGCCTCCACCTCCTGGTCCCTATCCTCCGCCTAATGGCGCAGGCCCGCGACCCTCGATGCCTCCTACCCCGATTCCGGCGCATGCTCATCCATACTATCACCAGAGCCCGCAACGTATGATCCCATTTGATCAGTCCACTTTCAAAATGTTCTCAATGCCTACGTATACAGTGCAGCACGCCGTGCCGTATCATATGATGATGCCCCCGCCACCCAACGTGCCTCAGCACCCATATGAAGGTGGTCCTGCACCGCCTGTCCAAATGGGAGGGCACGCATGAACGCAATTGGATGGATTCTATGGTGTGTGGGACCCCTGGGATGTCTTGTCGTATATGTGTTTGGGAATCCACGCAACCCTCGCGGGATCCTTGTACCTCGCTCACGCTACGCTCACTCGCTGTTGTGGATTTCTGAAATATTACGCCAAGTTTAGCTGTGTTGTATTGACAAGACTACTAGTGCATAGATCGTGCGGATACGGCAAGTCAATGAATGAACTAAGACACCGGCTTCTTCAACACGCCCTTCAAGATATTGCTCAGTTCGCCTGTAGCCATGTCTCCATCTCTACTCGCAAGGTTTTTATTCGTCTGACTCTGGCAGTTGTTTGGTAGAATTTGAATTGAGCAACACGTCGAGCACCCTGTTTCACAGATTGGTTTACCGCGATAGAGCTTGCTTGGATAGCATGTAATAAATGATTCCCGCAAGCGTTTGAGACGTCCATCTTCCTCGTTAACTGTTGGAGGTATGTTCACCTTGACAGCGTGGTAAAAGTTGTAGTACGGTAGAGGCTGCTTGGTTTCCTCCATTCGAGGCAGAGGAAAGTTACGAAAAAAATTACGACGGACACCCTTGGTTGCTGAGTGGCGAGAACTAATAACCAATACGATGCCACTTCGACTGCATCTGGGAAGAAATAGGCCTTTCCTGGGGAAGAGTCACTCAAAATATGTCACGTCCATAAACATTCGTGACCCCCGCCAAAAGTGTGACATGATTTGGGTCGTCGATTGTATACTTACATACTGTAACAGTGTAACAACATACATACGAGAGGTGTTTACTGCATAGTCTGTATCAATCGTACATAGTAGCCAACTTGTAATGTGTAGGTAATATTGTAATGTGAGCAACAGCCCCTTGGGAAGTCTTGTGTATGTGTTTGGGAATCCACGCGACCCTCTCAAGATCTTGGTACATACCTCGCTCACGCTACAATTATCATTGTTGGTGTAGATTTCCGAAGTACTACGCCATGTGTTATTGCATAGTTTGTGTGGGTATGTGGGAAAGTATGTTAATTGAAGGTAATCAAACAGCAAGTCAGCGAATAAAACAAGACACCTCCACCTTCTTCAACAAGCCTTTCAAAGTATTACTTGTCCGATTACAGCTCGCCTGTAGCCATGTCTCCATCTCTACTCGCAAGGATTTTAATTCGTCTGACACTGGCAGTTGTTTGGCACAACTTGAATTGAGCAACACGTCGAACACCCTGTTCCACAGGTTGGTTTGCCAGTAACGTTTCATCGGTGTGCTGATCTTGTAGCGTGGGCCATTTTCGGTTGTTGTCGATGCGATAGAGCTCGCTTGGATGTATTTTCCGTACAGCATGCAATAAATGGTTCCCGCGAGACCAAAATAATCCGTTTGATACGTCCATGGTCTGTTCTCCCGAAGCTCGAAGCAATCGCGGTCGTCGATAGCCCAATCTGCAATATACTGCTGGCCAGATGGGAAGAGCCTGGTATCGATGGTACGTCCAAAATCGATGACTTTGAGCCCTTTGTAACTCCAGCCTCCATCGCCAGACGGTTGGTACAAGCTTGACCAAGCAGAAGCACCGCCTGGAACATCCTCCAGGCGAAGAAGACAGTTGTCGATCTTGAGGTCGCCATGAATGAACCCAATGTTGTGTATTCCTTCAAGCAATCGAAACAGCTCGATGGAGAAGAACATAACTAAAAGCTCATCGAGGCATGCTCCTTGCTGTGAGACGCCCGCTGCGACAGCATTATTTACAATGTCAAGCAGCGTTCCTTGACGACAAAGATCTAAAACAAGATAACTCTCGTCACGAAAGGCGTATAGTGCATGTGGCAGGATCACAGATCGTCGCAATGACGTAGGGAGAGCAGAATTCAACCTCCGGAGAACATGATATTCCCAAAGGTTCCGTGGCTTTACAACTTTGAGAGCAACCATTGAAGAGCCGTCGTCCTCGTCGTCATCCAGGTCTTCGTCGCTATCCTCGTCCTGCTGTCGTGTTCCCAAATCTCGTGCTTTGAAGACAGCGCCAAACCCTCCCTCTCCCAGCTTTTCCAAAACGCTGAACCTGTGGTTATCTAGGGTCAAAGGAAAACATAGGGACAGATTCAGGACACCGGTATTACTTGTGTTCCCGCTTGTTTTCCTAGCCTTTTTGGCAAATCTTTGTAGGCCGTCCAACATGCTCGATTCTCTATCTCGCAGGTCGTAGTAATGTGGGTCTGTAGGTATGCGGGATAACAATGTTGCCAGTAGAGGAGGATCGAATGGATTGCAAGGGTTCGGGGGCCTGAACTTAGAATTCAGAGTCAGAGTATCGCCTAGACTCAATGACCCCGTCTTTTCCATGATCTCCATAACGGGATCATCTCTCTGGGGAACAACTTCAGCCGACAATTGGAACGGTTCCAAGGGTTCTTCGTCATCATAGTCTTCGTCCTCTTCCTCTCTTCTTAATTCGGCCACCAGCTGCTCAGCGGCAAGAGCCGCACCATGTTCATCACGGAACTGTGGAACATCATCCTCGTATATCGGATTTCTGTCACCTGCGCCAGGATGAAAACGGTCGGTCGGAGTGCTCCCTTCTCGTGTACTTGAGGTGAACTCGTACGTTCTTTCCGTGATGGGTGTCATGACATTGAATTGACCGAAACGGCCGCCAAGAGGTACTTCTCGGTATGATTCACCCTCTTCGTACTCGTCTTCAGTACTAATGGGTGCATCGTAGTGCTCCTGGGCCTCCTCATCGTACTGATAGTCAAGATCCTGCTCCTGCTCCTCTCTAACGCTGTCCTCAATCTCAACCACCTCATCAGACAATGAAGGGTCGGCTGGCCCTGGCTGTGACTGTATTGCGTCAATGTTCTTGTCCACGAAAGGTTTGAAGGTCACTGGGGCATCCCTGAAGGGGGTGAATGTGGGTTTTGGATCGGAGAATGGGGTAAATGCGGGCATCTTTGGCGTAAGTGCGTTGCAATTTTCTGGTTGTTCGGGAGGTCTGCTAAAAACTTTGAATGGGGTCTTCGCATGTTCGTCAACGAATGGAGTAAAGGCAGATGCTCGAATGATGTCCTCAGGAGCTGGCGACAAATGGTGCGACTTCGCTCGTTCATGAGTGGGCTTTGGCTTTGGCTTTGGCATTCCATGATCATCCGTAAAGACGTCACGAAGGGGGGCAAGGGGAGGTTTTGTTGCTGCAGGAGTGAAAACTTTGGATGAGAAGACACTTTCCACGTTCGAGTCTTCTGCTACGGATTTGAGTCTAAGCACATCACGAGGAACATGCTCCTTGAGCTTAGGATTGGATCCTGGCGCACCCGGGTTTTTGCACGATAAAGCCGTC
The DNA here is from genome assembly GCA_003316345.1 of Tricholoma terreum. NCBI lineage: Eukaryota > Fungi > Basidiomycota > Agaricomycetes > Agaricales > Tricholomataceae > Tricholoma > Tricholoma terreum. The sequence continues at coordinate 8,871 of QFEU01008141.1, read as the reverse complement.
CTCGGCGTAATCAAAGGCGTTTTGTTTGATTCAAAATCCACAAAAGGAGTAAACTAGGAACGATCATTCCAGCACAGAATCAATGTGAATGAGACTGGGCCTACCTTTGCTGGGCCAGGTGTCGTGCGGGTTGATTGGGAGTTCTCGTCGACGAACGGTCGGAAGGCTGGGTGAGATTCCTAAGCACAGGATTCGTAGATAAGACTGGAAACGTACCTGACGTAGGGGTCTTCGAGCTTTGAACCGCATTCTCGCTCCCCGGGTCCAGCACGGATCTCTGAGGAATGATAGGAGTAGTCGGTTCAACCCTTTTGAGAGGCGCATATTTACTACCCGGCACTGCTAGTCTTGAGGTTTTCTCGGGAGAATTGTACATGCCAAAGACGTCCGCAAGCGCTTCCTTGGTATTGATGGTCACTGTTGGTTCCGCGCCTCCCATGATGCTCTTCCTTCGTCCTCCCAGGGTCATGAGCCGCGTAGACCTCTGACCATCGTCGTTGAAATCCACTGGAACAAATGACGTGGATGATGATGCAGCGTTTGTGGATTCGGACAAGAGAGGTCCCCACTTTTTCCCCAGAAGTCCCATGGAACGCGCCCTTGCCTCCTGTATACAATATTCAACACCTTCGTCTGTGAAGAGGAGTGAGAAGTTGAAGCGCGGTTTCTCTGGCCGCTTCCCTGGATCGGGAGGGGCGAGCATGTGGGCATATCGGGACTCTGGTGTTGAATTTAGCGACATCGGATATATAGCTGCGCCGATGGGAGGTGCGTGGGAAGATGAAAATGAGGGGGATTTGACTTGGCCGCCATGATTCTTAGTGGGGTTTCGTTGGAGAGCATTAGTGGATTTGGCAGATATCAAGGGAGCACTAGATGGCGGGGAGGTGGAGGAAGACGCAGAAGAGCTTTGGAAGTCACGGTATCGAGCTTTCAACCTCTCTAGCGGTCGAGCCCGACGTTTGATCCCACTTTGATAGATTGTTTCTGCTTCCTCTCGTCTAGACGGATTGTTAGAGCTGGTCATTACACAATCGAACGGCATTCATCACACACCTTCCATCTGCATCAAGTAGTGTGGCGTACTCCTCGTATAAAACCGAGTACGACGTACCAATCTCGTTTGACACTAAATATGTATATATAGCAATAGCTCCTGGCCGCTCGACTTGCCTGGCGTAAAGGGACCATAGTTTCAGGTAGCGAAGATCCGTCTTATATAGTGGATCGTCTCTGAACTCCCTCGTGGCCTGTTCGAGCAGCTCTAGAAGGCCAGAATTTGGGTTGTTCTCGCCATAGGTCTTGAGCGTCCACTGAACATATTGATCATAAACTGCTAGAGGGTCGTCTTCCTCGTTAATTGCAGTGGCAAGCTTGGCTCGAAATTCTTGCTTCTCGAGTTGGAGTTTCCCAGCGTCGCCTGACGGTGGTCGTAGTGGCATGCCCAGTTGAACTTGAAGTTTGACGTTGTTTGGACTATCGCGTCGCGTACTTACATGAGGCACGTGCCTTGCCAAACAGGATTATGTCGGTCTAACCACTTGTATGCCTAATTCAACAGAATCAAAACAACAGCTACCACAAGCAGAGCCTAAATTGATGAAACTACTTTATACATAATTACATCCTGAACAACGATCACATAAATATCCTGATATTCATGTACCTGGGGAAATAATATTAAGATAAAGACACATCGGGGAAATGCTGGGTCATATTGATTGGTACATGGATCATCAATGATGTGATGAACAAAGGTTTCAAAGCAAAAGCAGCCAAGAGCAACGACGGGGTCCGAGGGGTGGAAAGGCAAGGGCGTTCAAGATGGGCGATAACAGAAGTCAAGGGCAAGGGAATAGAAGTTATGCTGGAGTCTGCAGCAGACTTCTCCGCTTAGAACCAACGCTGATATTCTCCTTCTCGTCGTGCTCTGAGACGGAACTGCCGTTGATCGCTTGCTTTGACAGCCTCGTCTTCGACTGCGCTTTCTCCAAGGATGATATGTGGCGTCGGGGAACAGGGGTTCCGGGTGGGATAACAGCAGATTTCGTAGTAACCGGGAACCTGGAATAGGAGGAGACTCTACCTAGCGGTGTCGGTGTCACTCCTGCCGATGCACGTGGCTTAGCTGGCGGTGGGCCCATGGAACCCTCTACTGCACGAGCAGACGATTTTGATGTCGTTAAAGGGGCCGATGCAGGTGTAGCGCCATTCTCCCGCACACTCTTCCCAAGGGCAGAAATCTTGGCGGATGCCGAAAGGGATTCAATCGATTTCCGATTGGTAGTGCTGCTGCTGGCATTGGACATGGCGGAGGAAGGGCGGGAGGAAGGGCGGGGGATGGGCGTGTTGATACTAGAGCCGCGCTGACGAGTGACACGACTGGGATGCGCGGGTGTGCTACCTGCCGTTCCTCGAACTCCAATTTTCCGTTTGAGCTTCAGACAAAGGTATAAGCAGCAGTGCTAGAGAAACTAGAGAAATTCCTCACCAATTCCAGCTCCTGTTGCTTAGAGTCCAGTGCGATATTTATACCTTGGAGATCCTCTTTGTCCTGCGCTCGCTGTTTTGTGAGTTGGACAATCTTGACTTCCTTGTCCGCGCTCTCTTGCTGAAGTTCGTGCACTTGTCGTCTCAATCGCTCCACCTCGTCCTTCAATGCAACGACCTTGTCTGCCAAAGCTTCGATCTCCACGTCCGTCTCTGCCTTCTGCCTTATCAGAGCCTCCATCTGCGACCTAGCTTCGCCCTCTCGTAGCGAAACGTCATGTTGAGCTCTGCTTTGTTCATCGGCCGCAAGGGAATGTTCGCGTTTCAAGTTGGTCATTTCTTCCAGAAGATGCTCGGCCTCAGCTTCATGCTGGGCTATTCGGTCTGAGTATTCTGCAAGTTCTCGATCACGCTGTCGAAGCTTTTCTTCTAGACGAGACACATTGTCAACAGCTAATTGCCGATCCGAAGTGGCACGATCCTCTTGCTCTTGAAGTGCGCCAGTAAGGCTGTCCGAGTGATCACGCTCCTGTTGAAGTTCATTTTGCAGCTGTCAATAGTTGAAAGTCAGACGTGTTCTTGTGCATGAGAAGTGAAAAGAGTTACCCGTTCTCGTTCCTTTTCAATTCCCTCCTTGTAGTGCCACACTTCCTGAACTTTACTCTCCAGTTCGGCCTTTTTGTTCTCGCTCTCAGTCCATTCAACCTCCATATTAGATGTCTTCTGCTCGAGCTCTTCTAGATCGTGTTTAATCGTGTCACGTTCCTTTTCGGCCTCGAGTAATCTCGCTTCCAAACTCTCAATCCTCCCAGTTGCCTTCTCGGTTTGTGTCCACTGAGCTTCAAGTTCTGTCTTCAAGACTCCGTATTCGTTGTCCCGGGTCTGTAACTGCTCCGTGATATCCCCAAGGTGTTGTTCAAGAGTAGCTTTCTCGGCTTCTAAGTGTCCAACTTTGGCAAGGAACTCAGTACGTTCATCTTCCCACATAGATTCGGCTACGAGATGCCTCTCCTTCTCCTCCTCGTTCTTTTGCTGATTTTCCGCCATGAGCCTCTTGAGTTCTTCCTCGTCCATGAATCCTACGCTTACATTCCCCATCATCTCCATCTGTTCCTTCGCCTCCCTGATCCCATCTTGTAGCTTCTGCTGACTCTCGTCCCGATTCCACAGCTTCTCCTTTAGATCCATGATATCATCGCTCCGGGCCTTCGTAAGGCCCTCAAGTGTCTCCACCTCTTCCCTCAAAATCTCCTCCTTCCTACCCCACTCTTTCTTCTCCTTCTCGAGCACTGCAATTTGACGGTGCAACATTCTGAGCGCCTCACCGCTTGCTTCATCCATGACACTCCTCTCCATGCTCTCATGTCTCGAGCCCTCGACCTCCTCTTCGAGATACCGACACGTCTTCTCTAGCTCCTGCACCTTCTTCTTCCAAGTTCGCAATGCGGTCCTACGGTTCACTTCATCCTTCTCGAAGTCGGCTAGCCTCTTGTCAAGGATTCCGACTTGCTCTTCGCGTGCCCTCAGGTCGATCTCATACTGTTGGCATAGCTCTGTCTGGAATGCCAGCTGCGTCTGCAAAGAGAAGATGATATTCTCTTCCTTGGACGTCTTGCGCATGTGATGGGAAAATCCTTGAGGAGGGGTAGTGGGGATCATCGTCTGTGGAGTGTAGTACGTTCTTGCATTGGCGCTGAACGGGTCGGGCTCAGACGTTCCTGTTCCGCCGCGGGAATCGAAGACAAGGGCCTGGCTAGTGTCGTTGTCGACATCAGCCTCCGGATGTTTAGGAGCCAAACGCATCATCGATTGAAAGACAGTGTCACTCATCGCACGGCCTCTCCCCCTGACAGAGGATGCTCGGCCAAGCGAATCGGTGTCTTTGTCGAGAAGAGATGGTTTAAGAGCAGCAGATGAAAACCCAATAGAAGACCCAGGCGGTGAAGCAGAGGAATTAGTAATTGAGTGGAAGACTGTTTGACCGAAGCTGAAAGAATGACTGCGGTCGTGGAAAACGGAAGGGATTCGAGGAGGCTTCTCGTTCACGTGAGAAACGGGTTCATCGAGAGAGACAGGGACGTTCTCCTTCTCGTCTTCCAGCGACATTGCTTTCGCTTTGCCCTTAGCTTTATCTCGGTAGGGCGTGGACGTGAATTTATTATGACCGGCGAGGCGATCTTCCTGTCCGTCATCGTCCAAGTCCATTGAGCTGTCTAGTGTAGGTTCCTCCACATCAAACCCAAGCCCTGGCGGCGTCGCGGGTAGATCAACGTGCCCCGATAAATCAAGATTATTTAGGAAGTCGGGTGCAGGGATGGGTGTGGCAAGCCTTGATGAAACTGATTCTTTCTGGTCTTGTGGAACAGGAGAGGTCGCTTCGTTGATCAAAGGAGAAAATACTTCAGCAACAGTCGGCCTCGGAGCCTTTCGCCGTGCGGAAGGACTAGCGCTTTCGGGACTTGTGCGCTCGAGGAAAGGTGCTTCGAGGTTTTGCACTTGATTCTTCGACAGTGCAGATTGGAACTCCGTATCCATGGAATGATCAGGGCTGATCACCTTGTATGCGTTTCTGGAGAAAAACCGGACATTTTGACCGGTGCCCGGAGTATCACGATCGCGGAGTATCGAACGAACGGAGCCAAGCCCGGCGTCAACGGAAGGTGTAATGGGAGCTCTTCCTCTGCCCTCCTCTAAGAGATTCTCAGTTGAGGAGGGAATAAATTCTGGTCCGTCTTGACTCCGCAACATGTCTAGAGAAGGGCGGCGGAAGGTACCTTGTGATCTCATTGTACTCGCACCTTGCCCTTCAGAACGATCGACTGGAGGTCGAGGCAAATCCTTTGAGGAGCTTGGAGGATTGTCTGGCGAAAGGCGCCCCGCATCCGAGGTCCCACATAAGAGAGACGTTTGAGAATCTATTAAATATCAAGTCCTGCTGGTACTCTGAATTGGACCACCCGCTTACTATTTCCAGCAAGTCGGAGAGAAAGGGACGACTTGATCTTCTTTGGCAACCCCAGAGGCAAGGTCATCGGAGATGGCGCTCGGAGAAGATCTTCGTCTCTAACAGGGCCTCTCGACATGCGTCGGAATATACCACGGCGACCGTTCTTTGACGGCGAGCCAGGTGGGCTAGGAGGATGGGTATGAGGGTCAAAAGCTACATGAGAAACGGAGGGATTGGGATGCTGTTGCACGGTTCTGGACATTACAACGCCTTGTGAGGAAGACGGTTCGGATTCTTCATGGGCATGCCGCGGCTTGAGAACGTTGCTAATTCTCGACCACATGTCAGGCAAAGGAGAGGCGTTGCTCTCCAAGCAGTTCTAATCGGTTCTGCTCAAGTCCTGGGTAACGGGGCGACCCGTATGTTGTGGTTGTCAGTAGAGAAACGTATGTGACTAGTTGTCACTTAACGTAACCTCCGTTTCAACCACGACACGTCGATCATGTGATCGCGACTGAAAATTGATATGTAATACGAGTACCAAGTTATTTCTAGTGATTAATGCTTCATTAACTGCGCTAATACTCCCTGTTCAATTGTTGTCTCCCATAGTTGAGTCCTCACCCTTTCGAGCTCAGCCTTCAGCTGGGCTCTCCGTTGATTGGCACACCTCAAAATGTCCTCCTTGTTCAATGATCGTTCCGGTAGTTTCAAAGTCGTCAAATGTGCCGCTCCGGAGGTGATGGTAGGCACACCAAGGTTCTTGTCACCGTGATGCGGGTTATGAGCTGGTTCTGTCACTTGTCCCTGCACGTTTGGTGTGGGGAGAAGTTGGATACCCTGCATCGCTCTGCCTTTACCCTTCTCCTGCTTCCGGATACTTTCTTGACCTCCCAGCAGAACATCGGCATAATCATCGCCAACAGCTTTATGCAACCGTTGAGTTTCAAGTATGTCATTTTGCAACGCAAGGCCCCACATACCTTGACCGCCCAAACAGTTCTGATGACCCCATGCGTTATCGAACCCACCGTCGGAATTTGTGCCCATATATACCTGAGGCATACTCGTTTCCCAGTTGGCGAGATTCGGTGTGGCTGGACCCGGAGTTCCGACAGAGCTCGCAGGGGATGGGGCTAAAGACAGGGGACCGATGGCCGTGTTGGGTTCCGTGGGTACGGGCGGGTCTAGGAGAGCAGGATTGATCAAATAATCTGCCACGACTGCTGACTTATCCAGCGACGCGTCCGCACCAGTCTGACATTGAGAATCGGAGATGGACTGTACGGCTGAACCGTAATCAAAACTGAAGTCCATGAGCCCGAAGTCCTCAGGATCAGCAGCAGAGGACAACGTAGAGAGCGACCCGACATCCTGCAACTGCTGAACTGACTGACTGAACCCTTCAGAAGGCAGAGGGAAGGTTTGCAGTATGTTCATCCAATTGTCGTACAGTCCCTGGTCAATGTTATTGTCAAGACCCTCATCAGAAGGTTTGCTAATGCTGGCCGTTGCGCCGGAGTTGGCTTGCCCAAGATGAAAAACTTTCTCCTGGCCAGCACTCTGCTTAGGTGACGCAGCAACGAGGGAGGAAACCAATTGATCGAAAGGTGTCGAAAAGTGTTCGACTCCGGAGGCAGTGACTGCACAACATGGAGAGGCTTGCCACGACGGTGCCCGACCCACTATTGGTCCTCCGCTCCCACCACATGCATCCGTCCGGACCTTCTGCGCTGACGCTCCAGCAGGTGCCGCATGCTTTTCTAGGCCATAAGTCGCGGTAACCGGCCTATAATGTCCACGAACTTTGGCTACATCCTCACTACCATTGGCCGTTTTCTGTGCCTCCACCATTGTGCGTCGTGCATCTCCACTTTGGTGATAAATCTTCGTAGCTGCTTTCCGCGCTGCGCTTTTGATCAATGCCAAAAGCTGAGTAAGCAATTGTTTTCCCCTTTCCTGTTCCCAATTCGTTCGATATTCATTAGGACCCTCCCCTGGTGGGAAAGGATAGGGAACGTCCCAATCAACGGCGCCAGCAGGGACACGGTTTAACTTGCGTTTCTTTGTGGGACGGGTGGAAAGAGTCGTCGATGAAACTGGTCTCCTCTGGTTGCCGCTGTCAGGGGATGAGGGATCATGGTGAAGCGAAGAACCCGATGAGCCTGAAGCAATGAGCTTCAGAAGATTTTCCAAAATCAGGAAAATATCCTTTTGGTCAATCAAGGTGCTGACAACATCTTGAATTGGTGGGGTAGATAGAAGGCTGGGATCGACAGGAGGTGTATAAGGATGCCGAAATTTGGAAGTGCGACCGAGTTTAGGTGTATCATCTTGATCTTCCACGATTATCGGATTGGCAGGATTGGTTCCCCGATTATGGCGTTGAGAAAGTTTGGCGGGTTTAACTCCACCCACTAATCCGGCCGTGCCTAACAGACCTGATTGATTGCGTAGAAAATTGGTTGGAGGGTGATCTGATGGATCTGGTAAGGTGATCTCTGGGCCAGGGAGTCGCGGGGTTGATTCCTTTGAAACTGCCTTTTTGAAAGTTTTCTTTTTGAGATGGGGCGCAGCTGAAGATGCACGGGAGATGGAAGGGCTGGATGTTGAGGGGGTGTGAATTTGCGAAACAGGGGGACTTGGGCCCTGACTTGATTGCAATTGGGCCGGAGGCCGAAGAGCAAGCCCGTTCAGAGCATAACTCGACGACAAGGCTAACGGATGGACTGGAAGTTCAGAACAATGATGGGAGCCAGGAAGTGCAATGGTCCCCACATTTTGTGCAGACGAACTTGCGTTTGGAAGCGCCAGGCACGGCGACGGTGACCTACCTCTGATTGGCGTGGGTGGAGGGGACCCAAAGAGAGAGTCTTGGTCTTGGTCTACCTCTTGGTCGACAGGTATGTTCATAAAGATATCGGACTGCGTCGCACTTGGCAGAGACGGGGTGAATTGAAAGTTTGGTGAAGGGAGATGATGAAATTGCACCTTTCGAACGCGACAGGCTGTAGAATCACCCAAGTTCGGAGGCTTTCGATATGCCAGTTTGACAATAAAACGAGGTCAAGACCGAGACACGTTTGGCTTTGATAAACGGATTGTCAGATGTAAGTGTTTGAGATTTGGCTGAAACAAGCCCACCGGATTATGACTTGAAGGTTAAAACTTTCAGACAATGACAGCCTGATTATGGTGGGATCGATGAGTGAGTGGTGAAAATCAGGAAGGAAACCCAGGTAAACACCGACACACAAATGATTCAATGTGAATCACAAATGGATTCAATCGACTCCGAGTCACGTCGCCAATCCTTTGCCCTGTAAGTCACCACCGTTCTGAACACATTCACATTGTACTGACCACCACAGGCCATGGATAATAACCCAGCACTTGAATCTCCACTAGCCATGCTGCGGAGAGGCGTAACACCA